>JAJQKJ010000639.1:0-109917 GCA_029574335.1 Rana kukunoris
ACTGTGTAAATCTCAAAACTTGATGGACAGAAAAACAAATCCTTTGATATGTAAAAAAAATTTTATTTATATAAACTCTTTTATGTATTTAGCTTTTGTTCTATATGTTAGCAGAAATTCTTAAAATAGAAATAGCACTGTCCAAAAAACTTGGTTTGGATTTAGCATTCTTAGTAGCAAGTACACATAAAAGGTACTGCTTAGCATTACTGATTAAATGCATTGTTATCACTTGGTTCATAGCAAAGCTTTGACAAAGATAGACCACTCTTGCACACTGGTGCAAGAGTGTTATTAGTGGAGGATATGCAATCTTTACTGGCTGAGCAATAAAGAGTATTCACTCATCCTTTCACACTAATATTAAAATGTTGTTGGCGAAGAACATGGAGTGTAAAGTTCTTTCTTACATTAGTCCATCTATACCTTCCTCACTTTTTTCCTTTCTTATTTTAGGATTACTAAATATGTGTGTAGCGGGTGTATAATTCTATAACCCGCAATCCTGACAAGCTGGCTGGAAAAATGTACACAGGAAAGTAAAAGACTCTATTTTGTTTCCTGAGGTGAAGTTCAGTCAGCCATGAGGGAGTAAATAGACCTGAGTGAGAGGTGCTGTCTCTCGGGTTATATCCCTGCGTGATTCAGGCCTCTACCGTGATGTGGGACATCCAGCCTGAGAGAGGGGGATCCCAGGTGAATATTGAGGCGCATTTCCACCAATGGTGAACCGTTCCAATGTGAGGGGACTGGTCGGGTCGCTATGAAAACCTGCCTGTTCCAGAATGCTTGATTGGGCACTGAGGATTTGGTGAGAGGGAACAAAGACACTACACTACAAAAATAGTTATTTGAACACTGTATGCAAACATCATTGGCTGTAGTCATCTTGCTTACACTTGTAGTGCTACAGGGATAAAGGATAAGGCTATCCATTTCTGGGACATCGTATACAGACACATTGTCCTTGTTGAAAAACATCCTGTCTGTTTCACTTGATAATCTGGGCCAATTATATTGTTTTCCCTGTTACCCAGGAGTTAAAGTGCACAACTGAAAGTGGCTAGCTGAAGACACCAAAGCTTATCTTTGCTTCAAAAAGTACTGAAGCTGTTAGGGCCAGAAGGATCTGAACACATACTTTCAGGGCTCTACATATGTATTGGGTGTGTGGTACAGTTTATCTATAAAGTTAAGCCATTACTTGCTGACTTGATTAGGTGTATAAAGTTGGGCCTGTGGTGTCAGGGGACAGAAGAGAGAGGTCTGACACAAAGGGATTCATTCTTCCTCCCTCCTCCTGCCTGGACCTATAGAGCCAATCTGAGCAGCCAATCTAATTTGAAGTGTCATATGGTGCTTTATATACCATTAAAGTGTGCATCTGCTCTTGGGGACACAGGATCTCAGGTTTGGAATCCCCTGAGAGCAGCTTGAAAATAGGATTGATAGCTCTATTGCTCGTAAATCTCAGTTATTGATCTCTAGTTGATTAATTGACTATATACTGTATTTGCTGGCATATAAGACTACCTTTTACACTTTAAAAAAAACTGGCCAAAAAGCAGGGGTTGTCTTATACGCCGGATCAGCTGCTTGGAAGCCTGCTGGATGTGCGGTAATACTGTATGTAGTTTCGGCAACATACAGTATATACCGCTTAGCCAATCCCGGTGAGCGATGTATTCCAGTGAATACAGAGCCTGCTCGGATTGGAGTAACAATCTCTGCCAATCCCTGCAGGCTACCTACAGTAGCTTGCTGGGATTGGCTTTGAGAGTCAAAGAGGCGTGGGCTGATGTTACAGCCTCTGCCAATCCAAGCAGGCTAAGGAAGTCATGTGACATGACGAGACGCGTAGGGATCAAGGAGCATCAGAGTCCACACGCCTGACGCAGCAAGACCCCCCTGCCGTCCGTTTGGTTTCTGTGCCCAGTTTTTATCATCCAAATGTGAGTGCACCTATATGTTTTAATAAACCTGTTCCATTTTTGCGGGGCTGTACTATGGTCTTTTTTTCTCCCATCCTATATGCTGTGTGAGGGTCCCCTCTATCTGCTCCAAGTGTCCACCCAGCTCAGACACAGAAGAAGAGGAGCCAGGTGTGCATCCAGGACTTAGGACGAACTCGGTGTTCGTAGGAGATAGGCCCACCATCCATCACCTCCATGTGAGTGGATGAATGAGTGAATGATGTTGCCTGTTTAGACACTTCCATAACACCATATCCTACTTGCTTTGTATCTTCTCCATGCCTTACTGCTGAGTGCTGATGTCGTTTCTGTCCATTGAAGTGTATTCCTCCTCCCCCTGCCAGAGGTGGTTTTATTTGGCTATCCGTGCCATAGCCGTGAGGTGAGGGGCTAGGGACCACCTGAGGTGTTCACTGTACCACGTCCTTTCCCGGCACCATTTCCTCCATCTTTTAGAAACTGTCTTCTGGGACATCTTTGGAACCTGTCTTCTGGGACATTTGGGAAACACTTTCAGAGACTTTTTTGCATTTCTTCACTGATTTATATATTATTATTTGTATTGTTCACTGTGTTACACATTCAGGGGCGCCCCTAGCGGTAGTTCTCCTGATTTCACATTACTTGGACCAGCACATTGTGTACATTTTACTGCTTGTGAATTTGTACTCCTTTTTTGTCACTTGCCATTGTTTAGTATTCAATATTATCTTTTGTGCTACATTTTGACGGTTTACGTATTGACACTAAACTTATGTACGCTATCACTCTGTTCTAAAAACACCACCCCTCCCCCCCCCCCCCACGTTCACCAGCCCAGGGATTTATTCCCGTACCACCCTTGGATTTCACCCACTTTTCACAGCGCAGACACACCACCCCCTTGTTTTTCCAATCTCTGCCAATCCCTGCAGGCTACCTACAGTAGCTTGCTGGGATTGGCTTTGAGAGTCAAAGAGGCGGGGCTGATGTTACAGCCTCTGCCAATCCAAGCAGGCTTTGTATTCATTAATAGAATACATCGCTTGCCGTGATTGGCTCCAGCTCTGAATAGAAGGAAGAAGAATATGGCTCCAGCAAGAATGAAGAAGAATATATGGCTCCAGAAGGAAGAAATATGAAGCGTTGGAAGCCTCGGAAGGGGGGTCGTCTTATACGGTGAGTACAGGCACAAAATCTTAAAAAACGGTAAAATTAGGGGGTCGTCTTATACGCCCGGTCGCCTTATACACCGGCAAATACGGTACTATTATTGTTTTTTATTCTTGCAGTAAAGAATATTTCTCTGTTTTATCATAACGTGTGTGTTTCCTATTGGTCATTGCACTTACACTATTGCCAGGTGTGAAAGAGGGGCTGAGGCAGAGTAACGGACTGAACAAACTTAAGCACCTCCTTCGGGGGTATCACTATGCGCAGTTTTTAAGATTCTGTTTCAAGTGCTGAATTGCACTGAATAGAGTGAGTGAGGTTTCACCTCCCAGAACATACATGGGTCTTTCCTCTGCATATTGCCCCAGCAGAAGGAACCTAATTCACAAGTATACATGCAGTAAATGTCCCTCCAGAATTTGCTACAAAATCCTCTATAGTGTCCTCTGCAGAAGACCTGTGACATCACTCCATTTTTAGATTCCACATAGAGGAGTGCTGTGGACACAAAAACAAATCACTGCATTCCGTGGTGAGTAAATTGCTTGAACTTTTAATATTTTTGACAATGTTGGGTCATATTGGCCTCAGGGAAGTAAAGAGTTGCTAAAGCACATGTTCTGTAATTATCTTCTCTCTGCAAGCTGTTTTACTAATCAGATGTGAACTTTCATTCAGGTTTGAATGTGGTGGTGAAAATTCTGAAGAACACCAGACTTTTGAAGGCAAGAAACAGAAAGGGAGTGGCAATGGATGTGTTTGGGAATACCTATTGTTTACAAACAAGCAGAAAAAAGGGTTCCTAGATGTTTGGAGTTGTAGCAAAAATAAAATGTGAAAGACTGATATTCTGAAGTACTGAGCATATAGACTGTGTTCCCTGAATGCATCAAATTAATACATTTTATATTTTTACTAGAGTGTACACACTAGCCCGTGGTCACTCGGGTACTAGTCTGTGGTCACTAGGTAAAAGTAGATACAGTGCCTTGAAAAAGTATTTATACCCCTTGCAATTTTGCACATTTTGTCATGTTACAACCAAAAACGTAAATGTATTCTATTGGGATTTTATGTGATAGACCAACACAAAGTGGCAATAATTGTGAAGTGGAATGAAAATTATAAATGTTTTTTAAAATTATTTACAAATAAAGATATGAAAAGTGTGGCGTACATTTGTATTTAGAACCACCTTTGGCTGCAAATACGGCTGCAAGTCTTTTGGGTATTTCTCTACCAACTTTGCACATCTATAGGGGGAACAGTTTGCCCATTCTTCTTTACATAATACCTCACGCTCTGTCAGATTGGATTATTGAAGTTGAAGTCTTGCCACAGATTCTCAGTTGGATTTAGGTCTGGCCTTTGACTTTGACTAGTCAATCCTAGCACATGATTATGCTTTGAACTAAACCCTCCCCAAAACCTGATGCTGCCACCACCATGTTTCATGGTGGGGATGGTGTGTTCAGAGTGATGTGCAGTGTTAGTTTTCCTCCACACATAGGGCCAGATTCAGGTAGAGTTAGGCTGGAGTATCTGTGATACTCCAGCCTAACTGTCGCTTTTAAGCCGGCGTTTTTTGTTTTCTGTAACCAGAAACAAGAAACGCCGGTGTTGAGTTCCGATGCGAGCAGCGTAATTGAATTTCGCCATCGCATCGTTACTTCAACTTAAAAATGGCGCCGGGGGCGTTTCCCGCTAATTAACGCTGAAAAAATATGTTAATCAGCGGGTAGTCGGAAATTCACGATCGTTTTCGGGTGCGACGCAGTGACTTTACGACGTTTCCGGAAGCGATATGCAACGTAAAGATAAAGCAGCCCCCTAGTGGAGTATCCTATGTTAAGTATAGCCGTCGTCATGCGTCGGGGAAAAAAAAAAATCGTGTCGCTTGCGTAAAACATTCATGAATGGGGATGTGACGTCATTGACGTTCACTGACAGAATTTGTAGCATGCGCACTGGGATGCATTGACACTCGACACATGCGCAGTACGTTCGCAGCGGGATCGCGCATAGTTTAAATAATACACGCCCCGTACCCGCCCAATTTGAATTCCGCCGGCTCATTTGCGATGCGCTTTACCGCAACTTTAGGAGCAAGTGCTTCATGAATAACAGCACTTGCTCCTAAAATTTCGGCAGAGTAACGTAAATGAGAAGCGTTACTCCAGAGCAAAGATGCTCTCATCTACCTGAATCTGGCCCATAGCGTTTTCCTTTTAGGCCAAAAAGTTAACATTTTAGTCTTATCTTACCAGAGCACCTTCCTCTACATGTTTGCCTTGTTCCCCACGTGGCTTCTCACAAACAAGACTTCTTATTGTTTCCTTTCAACATGGCTTTCTTCTTGCTACTCTTCCATAAATGCCAGATCTGTGGAGTGCACGAAAATAGTTGTCATCTGAACAAATTCTTTCACCTGAGTTGTGAATCTGTTCACAGGCCACTTGTCTTCTTCTCTGATTATTGCTCTCCTTGCCCAGCCTGTCAGTTTAGGATGAAGGATTGAACAGTGCTCCATGAGAGGGTTAAAGCTTGTGAATTTTTTTTAAAACCTAACCCTGTTTTAAACTTCTTCACATCTCTGATCTGTCTGGTGTGTTCCTTGGCCTTCCTGATGCTGTTTGTTCACTAAGGTTCTTTAACAAACCTCTGAGGGCTTCACAGAACAGCTGTATTTATAATGAAATTAAATTACACACAGGTGGACTCTATTTACTAATTAGGTGACTTCTAAAGGCAATTGGTTCCACTCAATTTTTGGTAGAAGTAGCAGAGTAAAGGGGGCTGAATACACATTTCAGGTATTTATTTATTTTTAAATTTGAAAACCATTTATCATTTTCCTTATGTGCCACTTTGTGTTGGTCTATCACATACAATCCCAATAAAATACATTTACGCTTTTGGTTGTAACATGACAGAATTTGGAAAAGTTCAAGGGTATGAATACTTTTTCAAGGCACTTGAAAATATAAAAACTCAAAAAGCACACATAAAAAAAAACGATTTGAAATGGATGTCTCTGCAAGTGAAATATGTGCGGTTTAGTTTTCATGCATGTATGGTGTGAATGAGCTCTAAAAAAAAAAACACATGAATGTCACATGAGATTAAAAATAGGTATTGGTAATTGGTATCGGCGAGTACCTGAGAAAAAGCATGGTATCAGTGCATTTCTAATTAAAACATACAAAATGTTTTATTGCGCAACATTGTTTGGCACTCTTTTTCGTGTTTTATTTCTGTTCTTTGAATTACAAAAAAATACTTTTTTTTCCCTACCCATAACTTGCCATTGATATGTGCTTGTAGATAACTTGCTTTTAGCAGAGAACAAAAATAACTGGCTGATATTTTCTAGCGGTCAACTGAAACATTAATTCCCATTTCCTTTATGGTTTGAATCTGCACTGTAGCTTATTTGTGTCTCAATGATATGACACTGTGTATCCACTATATTTTGGTTTTGGAGCTTCTACATTATCATTTTACTTCTCTCATATCTATTTTCCACTGTATGACACAATATTAAGGAGAGCAACTTGTGCAAGCTCCATTTTAGGCCATATTTCAGGCTAGTTATTGATCGATAAGACTTGAATTATATTATGCAATGTGACTAAGCTTCATTTCCTTTCTCATCAACCACTGGGAATGCTTTTCTAAGTGATAATGAGCAGCAGTTCCCTTTAGGGATAGAAAAATGAAACCTGCAGTACCTCCAGGGGCTTGTTATCATGCTGCACAACTCAGCCTAAGTTTAAAAGTAACCAAACAGAATAGGGGTGCCTAAGGCTGTTAGTGATTCTAGATCTCCAAAACCAGGTATTTCTTACTGCAAAAAGAAGTTTCAACATTGTTATTTAAAAACTGTGTATGTTAGGAGTAAGGACACTTTCCTTATAAATTGGACACTTTGGGCTTGATGTCTACATGCAAATTAAACTCTATGTTTAGTAAAACATATTAATATAGTAATGCACATTATCTGGAAAAAAATACACTATGTAACCCTGAATGACATCCATAACTCACCCATGGCAAATTACTATACATGTTATAATTTAGAGCATTTTAAATCACTATCACTTTCAACCCAAAAGATTAACCTACTGTGATTTTACAACATGCTAACTTTTAAAGGCTTGAACAAGAAAAAAGAGAGATACGCCCATCTAAGTGCAGTAAGCATAAGATTTATTAAGGAATGACATGTAAAAAACAGCCAAGTGACTACTCACAAGCATCACAAATAAAATGGGCATGTAGATGGTGATGGCAGGCCCGATGTCACTTTGTTGATCAGCAGTTCTTAGGTCCCGATCCACTATCACAGGAGCGTGGGGCCCTGGATGTACCTGGAGTGTTAGATGTTCCGGAGGTCCAGTATCTTTAGAGAGCCTCAACACACCGCGGGGAAGCAGAAAGCCTGGATGCGCCGCTTAAGACGGCGTGCGTGTCAGCGTGGAATGCACTTGGTATGCTCCTGAAATAAAATAAAAAATATATAATATATTTTACTGTACACTTTACCAAAGTGGAGGAGCAGCTACAGCAGAAAACTCAATGAAGGCAGGGTGAGAGGGGAGGGGAGGGACGGAGAAGAGAGCAGCTTTACAGTTCATACACAGACTACGTAACTGACAGGAAGAGAGGGAGCGGGAGACAGGGAGATGCAGAGGTGCTGAATATGCAGCAGAATGACAGAGGCACATAGTCTGACCATGCTATCAGGGATCAGCAGCATAGGCATGGTCAGTACAAAAAAGAGAAGACAGGAATGGGCAGGATCAACCAGGTATTGTGAATATATATATATATATATATATATATATATATATATATAATATATATATATATATCATAGTTCTTTGCAGCACCTTTTTTTAAGTAGTGAATTTTTCCCTTTGCAGATGCAGAACCTGTTTTACCCTGAATAGTGGCAGAACCTCTGCCTCTCCCAAAAGGCCTGCCTGATATTATGAATAGTGATGAGCGGAATACGCCATATTCGATTTCGCGATATTTCGCGAATATTTCGAAGAATATTCGTTAATATCGAATATTCGTGATATTTTATAAAAAAAAAAAAAATTGCGAATTTTCGCCAATGCGAAATTTATTGCGAAATTTATTGCGAAATTTATTGCGAAATTTGAAAAATACGAATATTCGAAATAGCGAATATTCGCCGCGATATTCGAGTTATTCGCGAATACTCGAATATGCAATATTCGTAGCGAATATTCGCAATGCGAATATTCGTGAGCAACACTAATTATGAATACAGGGGACTTCAATTCCCTGTAGTACAGCACAATACAGTACTAATGCACCTGACCTCATAAAAAGCTGAATTCAAAGTGCCAACGACAGTCCTTTTTGGGGCTACTTGATTTTTTTATGTGGGGTTAGCAGCAGCCAGAAGCTTCCACTTTGCATATTATCTCCCTCCACTGAGTCTGGCTGCCTATTCACTTCCTGGATTTATACAGACACACAGAGGCACACCTCCAGCTCTGCAGATTTCATTGGCCCTTTTATGACTTACCCCCTTCCCTTCTTGGCAAACTCTCATGAGAGTTAGAGAGAGAGAGGGCTGTGCATGATGTCATAAGCCTAGGCGTTTTACCAGACAAGAAAGAGGAAGTGGGCTGTATAAGGTATTTACTGGCAGAAAAAAATGTTTTACTATCCAAAGTTTAAACAACAAGGGCAGAAGATTTAATAGATGGAAAGTTGAAAAAAATACTGTTAAAATTCCGCTTTAATTTTTCCACATGCCACTCCTCTAATGGGATTATTTTTTCACTTTTTTTCTACTTTGATGCAGGCTACATCATCTGCAATCTTTGGGGTCTGCTTGAGGGCACTGGCATAATCCAGATTTTTTTCCTGATACATAACAGCACCTCATTGATTCCTTAATTAGCAATCAATGGGTCTCACACTCTATCTCTGAAATATGTGGCCTATAAATCACTGTTAAATTCTGTGTTGATAATTTGTGTTGATAATTTGTACAAATGTTTTCTCCTTTGTCACAAGAATAATACAATCCATTTTTGCAATTAAAGATATAGTCTGCCTGCTCCACCCTGTGTTATATTGCCTTACATGATAAAGAATTATATTCTGTAAAATTATTAGATGTATCAGAAATAGAATGTTTTTAGTTTAAATAAAATGTCATTTCACTTCCACAGTTAGGTGGGAGTGTGATCTATTTTCCCACAAAGAGGCGAGCATAGACTTTGAGAATGTGCTGACCTGGCACCGTTATATTGATGATGTCATGATGGTCTGGGCAGGATCAAAAGTAGAGTTAATACATTTTTTGGAAAATTTGCAAAACAACACCTACAACCTAAGGTTCACCTCCAACTTCAGCAAGGAGAGGATCACCTTCCTGGACATTTAGTTGTATGTGAATGAAACTGGCATTTGTGCACTACCCTATATAGAAAACCAACTACAGGGAACACACTGTTACACGCTACAAGTTCATATCCAAAATCACTAAATAACAGTAATATAGTTCAATAGCTTAGACTTAAACGTAACTGTGCAAAAGAAGAAGACTTTAAAAGAGAATCTAATCAGCTATATGAACGTTTAAAGTTCAGGGGGTACTCCAAAACTTGTTTAAAAAAGGCATACAACAATGTAAGATCCCTGGATAGCAACACATTGATTTATAAAGCAAGACAAGAAAATAAAATCGATTCAACCAGAATAGTAACTAGATATAATAGACAACATGAAGAATTCTGGTATCTCCTTACAGCTGACGATAAAATCAACAAGTACATTAAAACCTTTCCTTAGATTACCCTTAAAATGGTCACACTCCATTAAAGATACCATGGTATGCAGTCATTATACAACAAGTAACACCAATCAGATAGATAGGGTAAGTACCTACTCTCATGATAGTTGCAATTACTGTCGCTTTATACTGCGAGACCCCAATATCAACCTTCCTAATGGTGAAAGCTGGACACCAAAACGTAGAGTCATGTGCCAGTCGATCAGAATAGTTTACCTCATGAAATGTTGCTGTGGGCCATTTTATGTAGTGTGAGGAATTAGCTCGGTAGCTGGTGTGTGTGACCCCCTGGATGGGTTCACTACACACTGAACTGTACAGAAAGGCAGTTGAGGATGGTTGAAAACAAAAGATATGGTTTATTTTTCCATATTGCTGGATACAAGTGCAAGCATCAAAACAGCATAAACAAAACAAAACATAAAATAAACCCTTGCCACTTGGGGCGTCTACTTTCCCAACACAGGAACCTACCTATGGAGTCTGGCACAGCCTACTGCTGGGCAGACACTGCTGGTCATACAGCAGAAAACAACAATTTATCACAGAGAAATATCAACAAGTACCTCACCTCACCATGTTAAAGTTTTTTAAAAAAAAAAAGCTTTGTACTTAGTGTATCTCTGAAAAAGCATTTAATGTATCATTATATGTGGTGCCTGATAACCTTTGAAACCCTGTGGCATGATCTAGAGATCACTTGCATAATTTTTTAAATTTTTGTTTGTTTTTCACAGTTTTGTTTTGTTTTCCGTTGCATGTCCCTGGGTTGGTGGGGAATGTCTGGTATTAAGCTGTCGATCCAACATCAGTTCGACAGTATTTCTATTCAGAGCACTCTTCCGACATCATTCACTGGCTCTCCCTTTTAACACAACCTGGGCTTTCACTGCAGATGCCCAGGGGCACACATCAGCAAGGTTGGTAGTCACCTATTCACCTATTTCTGAATCCCCATAGAACCAATGATGTTATGTCTGTCCGCAATTTTAGTGGCGTTTCCCAGAGGGTGGCGCTGTGCTATGGGTCCATCTTGCATGTTCTGTAACGCCTGCTGATGACTATCCATGTTGTCACTATGGCAACCCAGATGCGCACTGTGGGTGGAGAGCTGCTACGGGGCTTTCTGGGAGTCATACTGTCCTTGGATTTGCAGACAGGTAGTAATCTTTGTTTTGAACTTGCCAACTCATCTATCCTTTTCCATATACGAAACATTTCTTGACTGCAATCTGCTTATATAGAGCTTTCTTTTGGTGGTATTTAATCACCACTGGGATTTTGTTGTGCTATAAACAAAAAAAGACCAAAAATGTTGAAAAAAATCTAATTTCTTTATACATTTAGGCCAATATGTATTCTGCTACATTGTATAACATGCTTTGCATGTAAGCATAATGCACCACATCCCTGCTGAGGCCGTGTACACATGGCAGAGAACCTCATAGAAGAGAGAACACATCGTTCCGCCCGTCGAGGTTCTCTGCCGGCCGTCGAAATTGGCGACCCGCCCGTCGGGAATGGCAACCAGCCATTCATCCAGGCGGGCCGTCGAGCAAATAGAGAGCGTGCTCTCTATTTCTGCTCGACGGGATTCCCGACGGGATGCTCGCCGCAGCTTCCAGCGAGGTTCTCGCTGGTTTCCAGCGAGAACCTCGGTCGTGTGTACGCCGCCTCACAGAACAGAGCTCTGCCTTGTTTGCTTAGGCAGAGCTCTATTCTGTGTCTCTCCTCACCCATCAGAGGTGTCGGTGGACATCCATTGACCGGCACCTGCTGATCAGCTTGTGTTGTGTCTAATCACAACTCTGCCTGGGTGCAGGGGCCACGCTTGGTCAACAAGTGGTAAAAAAGGTTGAGATTCTTTGTGGTACATCAGTATAATTGTTATGATTTCATATTTATTGATTAAACCTGCCTGCTCTCTCCCTAAGCCCTTGTTCACATTGATGCTACTTTGAAATTGTGCTTCTTGCCTTGAAGTAGTGTGATTTTAAAGTAGCAAGGTCAGTGCAATTTCCGTTGCTACTTTATAGACATCTGTGGCTTCATGGAGATCTCCAGCTATGACTAAGCACCGTGTTTGGTGTGAAACATGTCAGTAGCAGTGCAGTTAGTCTGTACCGATTTTTGATGTCTTGATTTTATATTTTTCTAATAAAGGTGAATATTTGGGATGGGGCGTGGCCGGGATGGCGGACTGAGAGGACGTGTGGTGAGAGCTCTGCTGGAGAAAAATCCGATTTCTTTATCCGCTCTTGGACTTATCTGCTAATTTGCGGACCCTTATGATCCTGAATGCCTCCTAAACACTCCCGAGGCTCGAACCGGGGGAAAAAGCTGAGATTTCCCCAAGTGGTGGATGTTGCTACAAGCCCGGCTTGTCGGCAGCCTCTGCAGACGCACATTCACAACATGGCGTCGCAGACGGAGCATGAGGTCTCTCCCCCGGGCATTCCTGAGGTGATGGCGGCCATTACCAACTGCCAAGCTGCCCTCACCTCCAAAATAGAGGCCGTTCAGCTGGATGTGGGGCTGCTGAGGCAAGACATCGACAAGATCCGCTCCCGGGTTACAGCGGTGCTGAGCAGCGTGTGGGAGATGTGGAAGACTCTGTGGCTGACCACGCGACATCTATCCGCACTCTACAAACTAAGGTCCGAGCTTTGGAATATCGCGCGGAGGACGCTGAGAACCGGAGCAGGAGGAATAATCTCCGTATCGTCGGCCTGCCGGAGGGGGGTAGAGGGTCGTGACCCGACAGTGTTCACGGAGGAGCTGCTCCGCTCCTTGCTGCCCGCGGCCCAGCTCTCCCCGTACTTCACTGTGGAGAGGGCCCACCGAGTGCCGCCGAGACCTGGTCCAGAGGGAGCTCCCCCCCGCACGCTAATCCTCCGGCTGCTAAACTTCCGTGATCGGGACAAGCTTTTGAGGGCGGCGAGGATGGCGGGAGACGTTCACTACCGTAACATCCGTTTGATGTTGTTCCCCGATTATACCATTGAAACCCAGAGGCAGAGGAGATCATTCGACGCGGTCAAGGCTGATCTCCGGCGCAAGGGTATCCGGTACAGCATCCTATTCCCGGCCAAGTTGCGAGTGGTGGACGGAGAAACAGTGCGGATCTTTACCTGTCCCAAGGATGCCAGTGCTTGGCTTGAGGCGCTGCCGCCATAGTGCCCCACAGCAACCTCTGAGTGTTCCTATATCCTCTCCCCCCTGATGGTCCAGTTTGTCATGGAAGGTATGTGACCATGTTATGATGGGACTGCAAACGGGGGTGTAACGCCTAGAGGGACCCTGACTTTGACTGTTTTTTTGTTTTTTTGCCTTCTGTGTGCCAAGTTCTCCGTGCACTACCCAGGCGGTTGAGCCCCTCCATCGCTGCAGTTGTGCCTGTCTCCCGCCTGGGTGAATCTCTCAGGTATACCCTAACAGGCTTCTCAACCTGTCCAAGGAGGACTTCCTTTCCTGTACTCTCCAGCATCTCTGATGATGGACTGTCTGTCACTGGTTCCCCCTTCTCCCCCTCACTAGATTTGGTCTTGTATTTTTGCTTCCCCCCCCCCTTTTTTTTTTTTTTTTTATTTAAATTTTTTTTCTGGCTCATAGTGGCCCTGATGTAGGAGTCCTGAGTGTGCACCTTGCCTCAGGCGTCTGATAACTGTTTTGGACTAAGTTACGGGATCCATGTGCCGCCTACTGTTCGGGAAGGCACGGGGTGGGATGGGAGGGGTATGGATGGCCGTTGCCATCTGCTTCAAGTTTGGTTTGTTTAATGTTTTTAATGTCTTTTTTTTTGGTCTTACGGTTGGTCTCTATTTTTGTATAGGCATACACGTCTCGGATACACGCTTGGTGATCCGGGTGCTACACCTTCTCTGTGCTCCGATTTCCGGGGGGCAGTGGAACGTGAGTGAACGTGTGCAGGAGGGTGGGCGCGGGCTGAGGGGGGGGTGGTCAGCTCTGATGTTAGCACTCCTCTCTGATTATGGCTAGTTTTACCGTGCTGTCCTGGAATGTCAGGGGTCTCAATTCTGCTATAAAGAGGTCACTGGTGTTTAACTATCTGAAAAGGCACAATCCCCAGATCTGCATTCTTCAAGAGACTCACCTAGTGGGGTGCGCGGATCCTGGGCCTGAAGAGGGCCTGGGTGGGAACCCATTACCACGCTTCCTACTCCTCATATGCACGGGGGGTTGGGATCCTAGTGCATAGATCACTCCCCTTTCAGTTGCTGGCAGTGAGGACAGACCCGGGTGGGCGATATGTCATATTACATGCAGTGATTTCAGGAGCCCCCTATGTTATTGTGGGAATATACTTGCCTCCACCGGCTGATGTTACATGTTTGCACACCTTGATGCAGGAGGCCACGCAGTATGGGGTTGACAGGGTCCTGCTGGTGGGAGACTTCAATCTGGTGATGTCTGAGGGGAGGGATAGGCTCAATCGGAGGCCCTCTGCCCCGTCTGGCCTTCCTCACTGGGCGGAGGCGTTTAGCCTAACGGATCTCTGGCGTCATTTCCATCCCTCTGAGACCCAATACACGTGTCTCTCGACCACCTACCGGACGCTATCTCGGATAGACCTGGCATTTGCCTCTTCTGCCATTCTGCAGGCGGTGGTGTGTCTACTGAGGTTTTGTCTCGTGGCATCTCGGATCATGCCCCGCTTAAGGTGGTGATTCGGGCGGGCCCGGTGGCTGGTCGGGGACTGTGGCGTTTGTCCAGGTATTGGATAATGGATCCAGAGATCCAGGAACAACTTCCTGAGGCTATTTATAATTTCTGGCTTACTAATGAGGGATCCTCCGGGCCACTGATGCTATGGGACGCTTTTAAAACCTGGTTGCGGGGGGAATATATCTCCAGAATAGCGGCGCGGAAGAGGGAGCTGGGTAGGACCCTGAGCCAGTTGGAGGGGCGGGCTGATGAGAGGGAGTGGGAATATGTCCAGACTCGCACTCAGGCCGTTTATGGCGCATGGCAACAAACGCTGCGGGACTTGTCCCTGCTCAGGATTGATGTCACTAAAAAGTCACTGCTGGACAGGGCTCAGAGGGTGTTTGAGTACGGGGACAAGAATGGAAGACTGCTGGCTTGGCTAGCCAGAGGGCAGTTCGCGACGACACATGTGGGCAGAATTCGAGACTCGGAGGGGCGCTTCTTAACCACACCTGAGGAGATCAGCGACAGGTTCTACCAGTTCTATCGCGACCTCTATGCCTCCAGGGTCAATTACAGTACATCTGACCTGACTGCTTATTTAGATCAGCTGCAGCTCCCGGTCCTAGACCCTGACAAAATAGCAGAATTAGAGAAGGATGTCTCTCTGGAGGAGGTCCAGAAGGCAATACAGAGCATGCAGGTGGGTAAGGCCCCGGGTCCTGATGGGTTCCCTGTCGAACTGTACTCAGTGTACCAGGAGGTGCTGGCCCCCAGATTCACTTCGCTTCTGAAGCAGTTCTCTGCCGTGGGGTCTTTGCCGGACTCCATGTCGGAAGCGGTTGTTGTGTTGGTGCCCAAGCCTGGTAAGGATCCGGAAGAGTGTGCCTCGTATAGACCAATTTCTTTGATAAATGCGGACGCTAAAGTGTTGGCAAAAATTCTGGCAGTCAGGCTGACGGCTGTTATTGGAGATTTGGTTCACCAGGACCAAACGGGATTCATGCCGGGGAAGGGCACGGACATTAACATTCGTAGGCTGTTTCTGAATTTGGGCGCATCCCATGACAACGGAGGCACTAGGGTTATTGCCTCGCTCGACGCGGAGAAAGCATTTGACTCCGTCGAGTGGGGCTATCTATGGGAAGTGCTTAGGAGGTTCGGGTTTGGCCCAAGTTCATGCACTGGTTGGGCATGCTCTATGAGTCCCCTAGGGCCAGACTTCGCACCAATGGCACCCTATCTGAGACTTTTCTTCTCCAGAGGGGCACCAGACAGGGCTGTCCACTATCGCCCAGCCTATTTGCACTAGCCCTTGAACCGCTGGCCATTCGGGTCCGGGAGTCCGCCACCGTTAGGGGACCGGATCGGCCCCCTGGAGGAGAAAATATCACTCTATGCAGACGATACCCTTCTATACCTGCAGGATGCTGGGGAGTCGTTACAGGCTGCACTAGAAATATTTGATGTATTTGGACACTTCTCTGGGGTCCGGATAAACTGGTCGAAGTCGGTAGTGTTCCCTTTGGATCCTCAGGCCCGAGGAGTGGGGACGCAGACCCCACTGTTGTGGGTGGAGGAATTTAAGTACCTGGGCATTGTGGTGTCAAGGGACCTTGGTGACTTTAGACGCCTCAATTTGCAACCGTAATTTTAAAACTTAGGGACCAGTGCATGCGTTGGCGTGACCTGCCCCTCAACCTCTTGGGCCGTATTAATGTCCTAAAATGCTCTACCTGCCCAGGTTCACCTATATTTTTCGTAACTGTCCCGTTTGGCTCCCGGCGTCTCTGTTCAGAGACCTGGATAGCTGTATAGGCGCTTTTCTCTGGAGGGGGTGCTATCCCTAGGCTGGCCAAGACGACCCTGCAGCTCCCGGTGAGTGGCGGGGGTCTCG
The DNA here is from genome assembly GCA_029574335.1 of Rana kukunoris. Taxonomy (NCBI): domain Eukaryota; kingdom Metazoa; phylum Chordata; class Amphibia; order Anura; family Ranidae; genus Rana; species Rana kukunoris. The sequence continues at coordinate 16,532 of JAJQKJ010000639.1, forward strand.
CCTCCCCCAACCTGAGGGTCTACTTCTGGGCGGCCATGCTGGTCACAGTACGATGGTGGTTCGAACAATCCAGGTCTAACGCGGCCACCTGCCTAGAGGCGGCCATTCTGGGGTCCTTCCGGGAATTGGGTAATCTGGTATATAGGGGGGCTGCAGCTTACCCCTCCCTCCCGTCCTCTACTAGGGTGACCTTAAAAGTCTGGGGGGCGGCTAGGAAGAGATTCACTCGTAGTCTCTGTTACTCACCCTTCTGTCCGTTGTGGGGGAACCCTGCACTGCCACACTTCAGGATGCTGCCTGACCCGCACCTCTGGGCGCGATTCGGGATTAAAACCCTTCGGGATATTATGCCTAGGGGGACGCTCCTGTCATTTGCTGTCCTCTCTGATAGGTTTGGGCTCCCTGGGATGATGTTATTCAGATACTACCAGCTGCGGCATGCGGCCAGAGCACAATTCCCACTCCCCATAAGTCTGGAAGCGGATGCCATTGAGGCTCTTTTAGCGCAGGAGACCCTTAAAAAAACTCTCTCTACCCTATACTCGGCCCTCCTGAGAGTGGACTCGCCTCGGATAGAAGTCCTGTGGGAAAGGTGGCGGGCCGACATCCCTGACCTAGATAGAGAGGACTGGGAGGACTGTTTTGAAGCTGGTGCTAGGCTGCTGATCTCCTCTAGGGATAAGCTCATACATACTAAATTTATGCATCGCGTCTATTTTACACCACAAAGATTGCACTCGATATACCCGCAGAGGTCCCCTGACTGCCCCAGGTGTCACTCCCCCGATAGTACGTTTATACACATGTTCTGGTCCTGCCCCTCCCTGACTGTGTTCTGGTCCGCAGTTTTTGAAAGTATTAACGCCCGCCTGCAGTTGTCTCTCCCGCCCTCACCTGCATTGGCCCTATTGGGGATCCAGGATGATGAACAGCGGCCCCGCTACACTAAACTGCTTATCTCCTATGTCTTGTTTTATGCTAGGAAGGAGATCCTCCTCAAGTGGCTGTCCCCCTCCTCCCCTACGGTTGACTCCTGGGACTCCTCTATAAATAGGGTGATGCCCCTCTACAAGCTGACCTATATTAATAGGGGTTGCCCCAAAAATTTGATCGTCTATGGCTGCCATGGACGGAACAACTGTAGTTCTTGGGTACTACTGGTGGAGGCGATTCCCCGACCAGGACCCGGAGTGGCGTTGTGGGATTTCCTGTGACTAAAAGTTAACTTGTGTAGTAACTTGCCTTGCACCTGATCTCTGTTGTACTGATTGTGCTGAGCCTTTATGTGACTTTTTACTTGTCCGTTTTTCCTTTTTTTTTTTTTTTTCTCTCCCTGGTGCATATGTGCCCAATTCCCCTGATTTGTATTTGAATGTTTTAATGCCTGCCTTGTGAGATGCCATATTTTTCTCCAATAAAGACCAACCTTGTTAAAAAAAAAAAAAGGTGAATATTTGGAGTGCGGCTATCCAGCCATTTCTTTTTCAATAATTTCTGTTCCAAACAGAACCAGCATCCTTTTTTATTGCAGAGACAGCTGAGTGCAGGGGATGTAATTACCTTAGAGCGGTGAACTCCCACATTGATCCAGAGACCATCTTGAATAGGCACCATCATCTTTTGGAGGACTTTTGGGTTGGACACATTGAATCACTTATTTCACTATATATGGGTTTATTACCCCATTGTGGCTCGATTGAACACTTGTAACACAGGAGCGTGTTGTTCCCACATGGTTAACATGTTTTTCACTGTTGATTTCACAATTATTAGTTGTAATTAGCGCATATTTTACTACTATCATTTTTTCTCCTTGGTTGGTGCACCAGTCACTTATACAGCAGCTGTTTACATTTGGTCATTAATTTTTGTGGTGTAATTAATTAATTTAGTAGCGCTGTATTTCCAATACACTTTTTATGGTTACTATATAATGGCACAGTTTATGGGGGGCCAGCCTATACCCCAGATGACATGTAAGTGGACGAAACGTATCGGGCTATATAGTGCTGGCTCCATTTACTATGTTCTATCTTTCTACTATTCTCTGTAATCACATCATAAACAGTGCCTGTATTGCTCGTTTGGATGTAAGTGCAATAACTTATTTAATACATTTTTAGTCAAGGTTTTTTTGCTATGTGGCTATTTCTTTTACTATGACTCACTCTTGCGGACTGGTGGAACTTATGAGTCCCTGGATGTTGGACCTTTACTGTTGTGTATCCTGTATGCAGGCTCTGTTGATGTCCTGATGTTCGACCTGTGTTGGTGTCTTTTCTGCATATCAGTTCCGGTGACACTCAAAGTTTCCAGTTCTGCTTGTTTGGCTCATTGCTGTTGACAGGTAGCCTACACCATCTGGTAAGAGTACCCAATTATGTTTGCTGGTGATGGTCACACATCTGATGGTGACTTTGGGGTCAATTCACAAAGCTTTATTTTCAGATTGCGAGTGTTATTTTAACGATTTTGCACGTTATTGAAGCTAGTTCAATTCACTAAACGATTTAACGCTCTGAAAAATCATCAAATAACGTTTCCCTACACAGAAACGATATTTTAAGGTGTGGATCCTTATTAAGAGGTCAAATCATTATTTTAAAGATTCAAATCGTTATTTTAAAGATTCAAATCGTTATTTTAAAGATTCAAATCGTTAAATATGTACAGAAGTGCAATTCACAAAGATTTTTTGGACAGTTATCAATCGTTAAGCAATCGTTAAATTAACACCTCCCTCAGGGTGGCGTTATGACATTTCCCAGGCGATATTTTGTTGTTAGAGGAAGCTTTTGGCGATTTTTGTAGTGTAGTGTAGTGTTGGGCAAGCTAGAACCATGCTCTATTTGAACTTAAAATTATCCAGAGGTGAAGAAGAACATGTTAGAATGTTGTTCAGATTTATAAATGTGTATTCCGTTCACATACTATTTTGGATGACTTTTCTGAAACCCAGGTGATAGCTAAATTCCGATTATCATCTCCCATGATTTATTCTCTGTATGAGGAAATACACATGGCTTTAGAAAAGCACACACTAGAAGTTTTGCACATCACATGCTCAATCTCCATGTGTATTGCTTGTGTCTCTCTCTCTCTCTCTCTCTCTCTCTGTATCTGCTCTTTTCCACATGCAGCTGTTCTCCTCCCCTTCTGCTCCCAGAATGCATCCATCTAGCATTATTTAACGATCTTAAGAGTTATTTTAACGTCCCAAATGTTAATAATAACGTCTGAGTAGTTAGAATAACGTTTGGATAAAGAGTCAGTTGAAAACCATAACGACTGTGTTAAATAACGATTATAGCTTTCGTGAATACCATGTTTGCTAGCGTTAAATAAGGAGTGCTAATTTAACACCTGAAGAAAACCAATAACGTTTCTCTTTGTGAATTGACCCCTTTGTCTTGGCTGTGGGCTCTTTGAGTATCCTATTCTTTATCCATATGAAGAATTTTCCTTCAAAGGCTGAACATTTATTGTTTTACTTTATATCACTACTTTACTTTAAGTCCACGTGTTTGGACTGTTACATGTTTTTCTTCAATTTAGTTTGATGGACATTTTATTCTTTTGTTTACAGGTGCAAGACATTGGCTCTTAACCACTTGCTTACTGGGCACATATACCTCCTTCCTGCCCAGGTGAAATTTCAGCTTTCAGCACTGTCACGCTTTAAATGACAATTGCGCGGTCGTGCGACATGGTTCCCAAACATAATGTATGTCCTTTTTTCTCCATAATTAGAGCTTTCTGTTGGTGGTATTTGATCACCTCTGCGGTTTTAATTTTTTGCGATATAAACAAAAATAGAGCGACAACTTTGAAAAACAAACAACATTTTTTACTTTTTGCTATAATAAATATCCAATTAAAAAATATAATGTTATCTCAGTTTAGTCCGATACGTATTCTTCTACATATTTTGGATACAAATAAAAATCGCAATAAGCATATAGTGATTGGTTTGCGCAAACGTTATAGCGTCTACAAAATAGGGGATAGAGTTATGTTTTTACTAGTAATGGCGGCGATCTGTGATTTTTGTCAGGACTGCGATATTGCGGCGGAGGACACATCAGACACTTTTCACACATTTTTGGGACCATTCACATTTATACAGCGAACAATGATATAAATATGCACTAAATGTGACTGGCAGGGAAGGGGTTAACACTAGGGGGCGAGGAAGGGGTTAATATATTCTCTAATTAGTGATTTTTAATGTGGGGGGAGGGGGTGACTGGGGGAGGAGACCGATGGTTGTCCCTATATACAAGGGACACACCATCAGTCTCCTCTCTCTGACAGGACATGGAGCTCTGTGTTTACACACAGAGCTCCACGTCCCTGTCTCCGTTACCTGCCGATCGCGGGTGCCTGGCGGACATAGCAGCCACCAGGCACGCGCATCGGCACCTGACTGAGGCGACAGGCATAATGTTAAGTAGTACAATTTCTGAGAAAAAAATACACATATGCAGTAATGGTGATTAAACTGGGATAGTTGTTGTCGCCTGTTCTGTTCAATATCTATCTCCACCCTCTTTTTGAAATCATCAGTAACCAGAAGTTACTTTACCACTCTTATGCAGATGACACACAACTGTATTTTCGCATCTCCAACAAGAAGGATCATTATCTTGGATTATAGAAATGCCTTACTTTGATAGAAAACTGGATGACAAAGAGTTATCTTAAACTCAAAAACATAACTTCTCCTGTTTCACGCCAATCAAAAGAATCAGTCCCCAACAACATGGACACCCCCGCCCATTTTTGGTAAAACCATCACCCCTAGCACCAAAGTCAAAAGTCTCGGTGTCCTTTTCAAACATCGACATGACAATGGATGCACAAAGGGTCTGTCGTCAGTGGATCGCACCATCTGCTGAGCCTACTACGTAGATTTGTTCCCTTTATCCCAAAAGAAGACATAGCAGTCGTGGTAGGAACAATTATCAACTCCAGACTTGACTATGCAAATGCCTTCTATCTCCGACTCCCCAAATACCAAATCACTCGTCTGCAAGTCGTTCAAGGCCACTCGACTTGTGACTGGGAAAAAACCATGGGACTCAATCTCACCTTGACTGAGATCCCTTCACTGGTTGCCAGTAAAAGACAGAATCACTTTCAAGGACGTTTGCATAAGTGTATTCAAGGAAATGCCCCCCAATATCTATGCGAAAAACTAAAAGCTCAGAACCCAAATCGCGTTCTGCGATCCACCAACCAAAATCTACTCCAGATACCCAAAGCCAGATACAAATCCAAAGGAGAACGAAGATTTGCAGTCCAGGGACCTAGACTGTGGAACGCTCTACCAACCAGCATCCGATTGGAGGCAAACTACTTGGTCTTCAGACGAAAGATAAAAACCCACCTCTTCTGAGGGCAAAAAGTTCACTCAGGGAATTGATACCAAGCACTCAGAGGCGATTCAGTTTGCATGTGTTGCGCTATATATATTTTTCACTCACTCACTCACTCACTCACTCAGATAAGAAAATAATATATTATTCCAATTTGAACTGATATGACATAAAGTATAGTATAGTATAAAAATTTATTCTGCATTAAATGTAGACTAAATGTATCACTCCAAAGTCCCAGGATTCAAAATTATGTATCCATTACTATATTTCAAAATTGGACACATTTCCACAGTGAGAAACAACTGTGGTTAATGCTCAATCTATCAATTAAATTAAAACAATTTTGTTTAATAACTTGCTATATTTGTATTCAGCTACTCCTGGATTAGTTTTCTTCATATCAGTGAAGGATCGATGCCATCCTAATTATTGCTCACTACCTAGTATGTCACTGACATGGGGCAAGTATTTAGCCAGTAAAGTCTGAAACTTCCACCTTGTACAGTATACCTGTTTCAGATCAACAATTTACTGCAAAGTAAAGCCATAATCAAGATGACAGGCTTGAAACTTGCATCTTAGAAACCTTAGCAAAGACAGCCCCCATATTTATACTCTCAAGGGGTATCTTTAATAATACACTTCATGTGTGAACTAAAATGCAGGTGGCAAGCAGTTATATTTAAAATGATTGTACCCGTTCCCTTTGAATAATTTCCCAATCACACAATTAAATATGCTTTATGGTGGATTATAAATTTCAACCCCTGTCTTATATTGAGTAGCTGAATAAAACTAGAGACACTGCAGCCAATTCCTAATTAGGGGACACCCTCATTAAAATATGTCAGCCTACATAGGAACGGTGGTCTTTAATATATCCCCATGACTTGGCATGTTTGCTAAATATGGAATCTGATAGCTATGTGTCAACTTCATTAAAGCCTTTTATGATAATTTCCCTCTTTGGTCTCTTTGAATCTTACACCCACAGGTTTTCTTTGTAGCATTTTAAAAGAACATTTAATTTACAATGAATTCATTACTTGCATGAAGAGGATCCCTATGCCTTAAGGGCTGAAAATGTATTACCAAAGTATATCTGGCCTATTTAAACCCCACTTCACGCCATTACAAAATTACATTTCACTTGAAGCTCCTTTGTGCCATTCATATATGACCTAAGGCTGGACAGCCCAGCCATGCAAATATCAGAGACCCCCTAATGCAACCACGTATGCTATGTGTTTGATTTGAAGGTGCATACAATAATGAGCTTATTTTATTAATTTACAGGTAATTATTTTATATAAATATTCATGCTGGCATACAACACACACACACACATGTCTTCCAATATTGAATAGTAAATTCACTGTGCTACAGTATGTTACTTAAATATGGATGTGTATGGTTTGGTTGCAAAAACAGAACCACAATATACATTTGTGGTTTAGATAACCAAATATAATAAAACATTTGCAAAGTGAATAGCTAGTAAATATGTATGTTTTGAGGAATGAATAATGTATAACTGGTTTGATGGAAAAAACAATGCTGTATAATTAGTGGTGTAGCAGGTATTGTAACAATGACTAAACCACAAGGATCATGAGGTCTTTCCTGTGACTTTCATCTTCTTAGTGTCTTTTTTTGCTCTTTATTAATCATTCTGATGCAGCTCCTGTTTGGATTACTGGGCACCAGTTCTATAAATGCCTCTGATCATAGAGCCTTTCATAAAGTAACTATGGAAATTTCTAAGGTTACGCTTTGTCATAGGTAGCTTAATGCATGTTCCCATTATTTTAGTTTTTTAATAGAGCTGCCAATAAACCCTTTGCATTCAGGTGAAAGTCAAAGAAATGTGGGGACCCTTTCAGATAAGTGGCCAGTGAGAGTGCAAAATGTCCAGTATAGGATAAACATAGAATAGGACAACACAGTACTCCAGTTGCAAACGATTTTACTTCAATCTTCAAATCATGTAGACATAAGCCAAACATATATATATATATATATATATATATATATATATATATATATATATATATATATATACATATATATATATATATATATATATATATATATATATATATACAACAAAGTACTCCAGTTGCAAACGATTTTACTTCAATCTTCAAATCATGTAGACATAAGGCAAACGCAGATATATATATATATATATATATATATATATATATATATACACACACACACACATGTATGTGTACCCTGTTTTGTCCTTGAGCAGCAGTACCAAATGTTATATTTATTTTTGCCCAAAAAAATATATATGGACTTTAATAGAGAGGTATCAATGACAGTGTAATTTTTTTCTGGCTTTAAAAACATCATCTTGACATTTTACAAAACATAGGGTTTCCCAATGATCTGCTGGGACCCTAAAAACATTTTTTTCAGCAAAATATTTTGTGTGTTTCACTGCTCTTAAGATTCCAAAAATCACCTGTAGTGTTATATACATTAGTTCAGTGCTGCTACTTAAAAAAAGAAATCCAAAAAATGTTGTAACATTAATATTAGTGTACCAACCAATAATCAATTCCATAGTAGCTCAACCACTGCTACTATGCAGTGAACAGTAATATAAGGCCTCGTACACACGATGAGACATGTCCGAGGAAACATGTCTGAAGGACCGTTTTCATTGGACCAGGCTGAAGTTGTCTGTTGACCTGATGTGTGTACACACCATCGGACAAAAATCCTCTCGAACCAGAACATGGTGACGTAGAACACAACGACGTGATGAAAAAACAAAGTTCAAGGCTTCCAAGCATGCGTCGACTTGATTTTGAGCATGCGCGGTATTTTTGTCTGATGCTTTCATGTACTAACCAGCGAACATGTCCGAGGGACAGGTTTCCAGCGGACAGGTTTCTAAGCATGTCTAGAAACTTTTGTCCACTGGAAGATGGTGACACACAGGGGAGGAGACGGATTGGCTGGGAGCGATCCGGAGGGGGCATACAAAAATTAACAGCCGCCCCCTCATCCCGGATTGCTCCTGAAGCCACGGGGACCGCTGCAGGTACCAGGGGGGTACGATCGGACCCCCGACCCGCGTCAAGGCAGGGACGTACAGGTACGCCAATTTGCCTGTCCTTGCCATTCTGCCGACGTATATGTACATGCGGCGGTCCACAAGTGGTTAATAGAGCCGTCTCCCCTATGGAAATGCAGATTGAATTGCCTTTCACTCTCATGAAAAGGTAAATAAGCTTTTAGATCGATATCCACCTGGTAGTATCACTCCACAATCAGCAGGTCTCATATTATAACATGTGTGTGAGAGAAAACAAAAAGCCTCCAATAGTACATTAATCCCATAAAACATTTAATAGAAAACAAGTAAACCACTCACATTTGAAATCGTTTTTTTATTATTTTCATGTTTGATTATATCACATGAAGATATATGATTGTCCACTGCATAGTAACAGAATGTATTATTGGTTAACATCCTTGGCGGTGTTCCCGAGTGTGACTCAGGGGTTGTTTTTTTCTGCTAGGATTGGTAACCCCGAGTCACGCTCGGGGTAGCTTTGCAGAGCCTGCCGTGGCATTCCCTTACCTTCTCCTGGCAATCCAGCAATGATATTCCATTGCTGTGATCCCCAGCAAGATCACAGCCGCTCCTTCCGTCCGTCCGTCCGTCATCTGACTTCCTGGTTCCATTCCCTGCAGAAGCAGTGGTGCATGGGAGTGGAACTGGGAGGGAAATTCAAATGTAAAGTAAAATACAAACACATAAAATGAGGTGATACATTGTAATCTGAGAGGATTACACTGTATCACCTTAGGATCTGACACAGTGCCTTTACAGTGCCCCTTGCCTGTCATTTGTGCCCATAAAAAATCTTTGGAAAATAGCATAAAAAAAGCGCCACTTTGCTACAAAGGCGATTTTGGATCAGTTGAGGGACAGGGGCAGCGACACAGAGGTGCTCGCAGAACAGAGCAATAGTGAGTCGTGGGGAGATTTGACACCCACACTGATCCGGAAAGTGACATAAGCAATGTACGCACTTGTGCCCTATAGGCAGCGATACGGACCAGGTAGTGCCCCCGAGATTCTGATTCACTGGATCACCTGGGATGAAGGTAGATGTTGAGAGTGACAACCCTCTGGCATACCTGCAAGTATTTCTCACTGAGGAGGTAATTTAAAAAATTGTCATAGAGACCAATGGCTACCAAGAGCAGCAATCCGCTGCGCTGCATGCCAGGTTTTCCAGAACCAGAAAATGGGAACCGGTGACTAAAGAGGACATCTGGCAGTTTCTCGGACTCATCATTCTTCAGGGGGTGGTGGGGAAACTGCTCAAGAAATGGTACTGGACCACAAATAGGTTATTGGCCACTCCATTTTTTGGCACCGTGATGTCCGAATACCATTTTTCGCTGATCATAAAATATTTCCACTTCACTAACAGTGAAGAGTTTGATGAGGACACGCATCCTGCGCCAAAACTAAAATAAATCTGGGAGGTTTGACAAATGATTGTGACCAATGGCCTACATGCCAGAAAGGGACGTCAGTGTGGATGAAAGTCTGATGGCCTACAAGGGACGCCTAAGCTGGATACAGTTTATTGCATCCAAAAGAGTGCAGTTTGGCATCAAATTCTACATGTTCTGCGAGTCATCCACCGGATACATCTGGAATTCGGTAATTTACACCGGTAAAGGCACAAAGTTCAACCCCAGGTACAGCGGCTATGGGATGGCCACATCATCTGTCCTTACACTGCTGGAGCCATTGCTGAACCAAGGATATTGTATGACAATGGACAATTTCTACACGTCTTTGGAACTGTATGAGGTTTTGCTATGGTATGCTATGGTATGGTACCATTAGGCCTAACCGACTTGACATGCCATCTATGTTTGGCAAAAACGAAAAACCGGAGAAATGGTTGCCTTTCAGAAGGGTAAGATGATGGCAATTTTGGCGAGATAAGAAGGACGTGTGTCTCATGAGTACCGTGCACAAAACATGGGAAAGATGTGCTGAAGTCGCAAGTCGTGATTGACTATAACAACACAATGGGAGGTGTCGACAGAGCCGATCAGACAATTACACTTTACCCGGCTATGCGCAAACAGAAAAAAAAATATTATTAGGAAGATTTTCAGGCATCTTCTGGAACTGCCTTTGGAATTCTTATATCCTTTATAGAGCAAAGAGTGACATACCTCTTGTTCATTCTGACTTTATCTGGAAGGTGGCTGAGCAGATTTTTGTCAACCACCAGATGCCATCAGTAGCTGCGAACAGACCCGGATGACGTGCTGTTGATGTTGTCAACCCAGAACACCTGACTGGTCATCATTTTATGGACTACATACCGCCAACCGTGAAAAAGGCAGCTACCAGGATGTGCTTGGTTTGCTGTTCAAAAAGAGATGGCAATGGAAAGAAAGTTCGAAAAGAAACAAGGTTCCATTGTCCTGATTGTGACGTCGGACTTTGTCCAGTTCCATGCTTCAAAATGTATCACACTCAGGATGTTTATTGAATTTCTTTGTTTGACAAATTTCATTATTTGTCATTGCATTATTGAATAAAATTATATTACTTATTACATTATAATTCATGATTTTGTGTTTCAAATTTATCACATCTGGGATGTCTACTAGAGTCTTGTTTGATCAGGTTTAAGTAAGTAATTACTAAGAATTGCAGGCCTATAATACATATAACCAAATTTCCATGCAAAAAATTGTACCGCTTTTGGTACAAAATTCCAGACATAATCATACCACCAGGGAGGTTAATTAGCAAAATAGTTTTGTTTTTAAAAGTGGCATATTGAAAAGATTTTCAGTGGATTTCAGTGGATTTGGCTTGAGAAAGACACACTAAAAAAGACAATATTGCTTCTGAACTATCTTATCTGCGAAAGCAGCCAGTTCTACTCAATGTTGGACTTTCAAAAACCCTGCCCCTGCTACATACTTTTTAACCACTTAAGACCCGGACCAAAATGCAGGTAAAGGACCTTGCCCCTTTTTGCGATTCGGCACTGCGTCTTTTTAACTGACAATTGCGCGGTCGTGCGACGTGGCTCCCAAACAAAATTGGCGTCCTTTTTTCCCCACAAATAGAGCTTTCTTTTGGTGGTATTTGATTACCTCTGCGGTTTTTATTTTTTGCGCTATAAACAAAAATAGAGCGACAATTTTTAAAAAAATGCAATATTTTTTACTTTTTGCTATAATAAATATCCCCCAAAAATATATAAAAAAAACATTTTTTCTCCTCAGTTTAGGCCGATACGTATTCTTCTACCTATTTTTGGTAAAAACATTATGGCGGACACTTCGGACAATTTTGACACATTTTTGGGACAATTGTCATTTTCACAGCAAAAAAAATGCATTTAAATTGCATTGTTTACTGTGAAAATGACAGTTGCAGTTTGGGAGTTAACCACAAGCGGGCACTGTAGGATTTGAGTGTTCCCTGTGTGTGTTTACAACTGTAGGGGGGTGTGGATGTAGGTGTGACGTCATCGATCACGTCCCCCTATAACAGGGATGACGTGATCGATGCTGTGGCCACAGTGAACCACGGGGAAGCCGTGTTTACACACGGCTCTCCCCGTCCTTCAGCTCCAGGGACGGATCGCCGCATTGCAGTGGCGATCGGGTCCGCGAGTCCCACGGTCCCGGTCCTGGAGCTTCGGATCGGGTCACGGGAGCGCGCCACGGGAGCGCGCCACGGGTGCGCGCCCGTGACCCACGGCTGGGTACTAAAACCAACGTATATATACGTTGATGTGCCCAGCCGTGCCATTCTGCCGACGTATATGTGTAGTAGGCGGTCCTTAAGTGGTTAAAATTACAAGGATGTCATGCTTTCTGTCTTGGTTTTGATGTTTCTAGCAGTGCATACAATTTGAAACTATTGTGAAGAAACTATCCAGATAGTAGTGAACAATAATACACGTTCCACCTGTATCTGATTAAAAAATTATGAGTGAGGTGTTATTGCCTTTTTTGGTATAGACCCTTTCCAAGATATTTTATTTTGTGCATCATATGAGAAAAAAGATTAACAATGCTAAATATGTATAACCCAATCTGATTCACCATTAAAAAGATGTATGCATAATGGTATGGAAAGTGGATGTGAATATTTTCTTTTAGGTGTATTTGATCATCATTGTTTTTTTATTTTTTTATATTAAAAAAAAAGACCAAACATGAAAAAAAATATATTTTCCAATAAAAAAATAAATAAAAAATCTTCATAAATGTAGGTCAAAATGTATTCTTCTACATGTCTTTGGTAAAAAAAAAAAAAATCCCAATACGTGTATATTAGGTGGTTTGTGTGACAGTTATAGGGCCAGATTCAAATAGATTCCAGCATATGCCATTTACACTACGCCGCCACAACTTACTGGAGCAAGTGCCGTATTCTCAAAGCACTTGCTCCGTAATTTGCGGCGGTGTTGTGTAAATGGCCCGGCGGAAGGCCGCGTAATTCAAAGGGGGTGGCTTGTATTTAAATTAAGTGCGCCCCCGCGCCGATCGAACTGCGCATGTGCCGGCCGTAAAAAAAAAACAAGTGCACATGCTCCAGCTCACGTTGGAAAATGTCAATGAAGCCGACGTGAGCGTCATTGATGCGAACGACTTATTAAAACGACGTAAACGACTGAAAAAGACGACGCTGTCCCGACGACATACTTAACATGGCATACGACGGACCTACGTAAACGTACCCCTCATATAGCAGGGGTACGTTTACGCTTACGGAAACGACATAAACGACGACGAGGCGGCGCAAAATCGTTCGGGAATCGGCGTATCAGGCTCATTTGCATAGACAAATGAGAAATTGACGTAAACGCCACCTAGCGGCCGGCGTAACATTACATTTAAGATCCGACGGTGTAAGTGAGTTACGCCAATTGGATCTTAGCGTAAATCCGGCGTATCATGTTTTCTGGATAGAAAACAATGATACGCCCGCGGGAAATTCGAATTACGCCGATGTATCTGTAGATACACCCAGGGCCGGATTAACAGAGGGGCTGATGGAGCTGCAGCTCCAGGCCCCTTTCTCAAGATAGGCCCATTTGCCCCAAAAAAAAAATTTTTTTTTTTTTTTTTAGATCGACTTCGGGGGTTGTAGCTTGATGACCAGAGGTCACAGAAACCTCACATTTGGGGGGTAGTCAGTTGAAGACCTACCCCACAACCGGTCAAAATATGGGATGGCTATCATTTATGGTTCCGGAGATACAGGCCTGCTTGCACAGCCTGTCAGAAGCTACATATAGAGCGGCCATTATAAATACAAGCTGACACACTGCAGCAGACTGAGAAAAAAAATCATCATTTGTTTTTTGCTAAAAAATTACTCTATGGTGGTCTTTGCAACTTTTTATGTTGCACGGTATGGAGCTACATGATTCTGGCTAAAACGACAACTGCAATTTTTTTGCTTAGAAGATAGATCACGATTCTCTCACGATTCGTACGGCATGACATCATCTTTCAGATTAAAATGAAAAAAAAATAAAAAATGGGCTAACTTTACTGTTTTGTTTTTATGGTTTTTATTATTCAATGAAGTGGGCAAATGCAGTGTGACATAAAATATTGCAGCAATTGCCATTTTTGTTTCTGCTAAAATATATATAATGTTTGGCGGTTCCAAGTAATTTTCTAGCAAAAAATATTGGTTTTTAACTTAAACAAGTGTTGGACTTTAAGTGGTTACATTTCTTGCATTTACACACAGAAGTTTGATCTAAAAAGGAAGTTGGTTACAATGTTTCATGTTGTTTACAAACTTGGCAGACAGTCGGATATTTTCTTTACACACAGAAGTTTATCCCTTTGATCTATGAAGAAAGCATTAGTTACAATGTTTCCTGCTAAGAACTTGGCAGATTGCCCGGATATTCACTATTGACAGCTGAAAGTCTCTCCACTTGTTATATGAAAGAATCAGCAAACTCTGCTTTCTAGATGTCAGGGGGGTTGAATCAAGATCACAATTTTAACGATTAATTGTGCAGCTCTAGCACGGTACTGTATTTGCGCAGCAATTTTTCAAACATGTTTTTTTGGAAATAAACTGTTTCATACATTAAAAAAAAACACTAAAGTTAGCACGATTTTTTTTTTGGTAGATTAATAGATTGACTTGTGTAAAACCAGCTAGCCCATACATAGATCGACTATGGCTGGTCTCTGCATAATTGGTGTAATTTCAATTCATGTATTACCCGCTTAACCACTACGCAGTCCCTAAACATCCTTCCACTCCTATACATTGTGCCCACTGTCATACCCTCCACACTCCTCTCCTGTACATAGTGCCCACTGTCATACCCTCCACACTCCTCTCCTGTACACAGTGACCACTGTCATACTCTCCACACTCCTCTCCTGTACATATTGCCCACTATTATACCCTCCACACTCCTCTCCTGTACATAGTGCCTGCTGTCATAGACTCCTCTTCTGTACACACTTCCCACTGTCGCACCCTCCACACTCCTCTCCTATACATAGTGCCCACTATCATACCATCCCCATTCCTCTCTTGTACATACTGCCCACTGTCATACCCTCCACACTTCTCTCCTGTACATACTGCCCCATTATACCCTCCACACTTCTCACTGGTACATACTACCCTCTGTCATACCCCCACACTCCTCCTGTACATACTGCCCACTGTCATACTCTTCACACTCCTCTCCTGTACAAACTGCCCACTGTCATACCCTTCACACTCCTCTCCTGTACATAGTACCTGCTGTCATACACTTCTCTCCTATACATACTGCCCACTGTCATACCCTCCACATTCCTCTCCTGTACATACTGCCCACTGTTATACCCTCCACACTCCTCTCCTATACATAGTGCCCACTATCATACCGTCCACACTCATCTCCTGTACATACTGCCCACTGTCATACCCTCCACACTCCTCTCCTATACATAGTGCCCACTATCATACCATCCACACTCCTCTCCTATAAATAGTGCCCACTGTCATACCCTCCACACTCCTCTCCTGTACATGGTGCCTGCTGTCATACACTTCTCTCCTGTACATACTGCCCACCGTCGTACCCTCCATGCTTCTCTCCTGTACATGATGCCCACTGTCATACCCTCCACACTTCTCTCCTGTACATTGTGCCTTTGCCGTACCCTTTGCACTCTTCTCCTGTACATAGTGCCCAATGTTAGACCCTCCACATTCCTCTCACTCACCTGCACATACTTCCCACTTATATACCATCCGTACTCCTCCCCTATGTCGCTTACCCACAAAAACAGTTCTTTAAAATGATACTGAATACCCTCAATGTTACCAGCTCTAGAATGGACACACTTTTGTTAGTTCAACTAAAGGAAATCTCAGTTCTCATATTTGTTCTGTTCTATTATTAGAACTTATTTAATTTTGTGATTACTACTGTGATGTACAGAGGAACATCAGGGATCTCAGCTACTCTAAATATAGCACTTGTGAAAAAAAGTGTCCCTGAAAATATTTTTTAAATGTTGGCAACTATGCACTTATGCACTGCCCAAGGGCCACTGGGTCAGTAGTGGGCCCCATGAGAGGTTTCTGGGATCCTGTGATATTAAAGCGGTAGTAAACTTTCCTGACATTACTACTTTTTAGAGGCCCTGGGGTAGGTTATGCCACAATGTACAAGTATGCACAGCATATTAGCACATTAGGGTACACTTACATTTTCAGACTGGGCCCTCCATTGCTGCGCTGTAATTCTCACGCATTTATTTATTATTTATAAAAGGCCCCACCAAAATCCTCAGCACCAGGCCCATGATGTTCTTAATCTGGCCCTGGATACACCGGCGTAATTCTTTTGTGAATCTGGCCCATAGTGTCTACAAACAATGGTATATACAGTATATTAGAATTTATAAGCTATAGACACTATATTGTAATGGTCAGCGACTTGTTAGTATGACTGTGATAAGGTGGTGAGCAATCTGGCACTAACAGACACTATCTGGGAGTGTCACTAACTGACACTGACATTGTTAGTGACACTAATACAGTCACCAGTGATATTACTGTACACTGACACTGTACTAATGACACTAACTGGAAAGGGGGTGCCATCTAGGGAAAATAAAAGGGTTAACTGTGTGCCTAACAATGTGTAATATATGTTATATGTACAGCTTTTACTTTACTATGTGGCTGTTTTCTCTCCCTGCTTTGCAGTTCTGTGTTTTGGTAAACATCAAATTTTGTGTGTGATTGACTTCAGGTAAGATCACTGGCTGATATTAGCTGCCAATCTCATGCTGAGTCCAATCACAGCACAAGTAAGCAAACATACAAACAAGCTGGTGACGTACAGGTAGATTGTCCGTCCTGTCTGTGACACTCACCTGCAATAAATCTACTGTAGGCGGGCAGCAAATAGGAATGGGCTCGGTATTCGAGTTGAACTTAAGTTTGACTCGAACATCAGCTGTTCATTTGTTCATAGAACAAACAAACATATGGGGCGCTCGTGGCAAGTATGTGCCCCATAATGCACTGTGAGTTCGCAGTCCATTGACAGCTGCTGATTGGCCAAAGAATGCACCTGACCTGCATGTTTTGGCCAATCACATCGCAATGTGTTGTGAGAGACATGATTGGCTAAAGGCTAAAAAATAATACATATCTTTATTAAAAAATAGAGATAGTTTAAAATTCTTGAAATTATACAAAATACAGTAAAAGCAAAAAGCTTACCTTTATTTATTGCCGACAGAGACAAACACCAAAAATGTTAAGAAGTTCATCAAAACTTGTTGGTATAGATGTCTCAATATTTGATGGGGGTGTCTCCACTGCGGAAATATGCCTTGTTTTATGGGCAAGCAAGTGCACACACAGTCCTACAATATAATGCCCTGGGGCAGGTATGGGGGTGGATACAACAGTGACTAAAAACTATAAAACAGAAGTTACATACACACCAACATTTTATAAACCCTCTGTACTGAAGGCTAACTATAAAGTTGTAGCTAATGAGGTACAAAATACACACCATAAAAATATTGACGCTGTGTTCAAGTTAGGATTAAAATTGTTGTGTTAGTAATTTTTTTTGTGGATTTGTTTTGGAATTAGTTTAGCTCAGTTTCGTTTAATTTAGTTTTGTTTCATTTATTAATTTTCTAACAAATTCCAACATTTTGAAAAACTATTCAAATCAGTTGAAAATGTATTGACCAATCCAAATTCTTTGTGAAGAATAGCTAGTTGTTAAGGGGTGATCCGAAAAGCCAGCTGCAGCATCCTTAACAATTGATGACTCATCCGCTATCAGCGGATTTCCCCACTGACAGCTGAATGTAAACAAAATAATGCTGGCAATGAAATATAAAGGAAAGAAACAGCATGGGGTTCCTCCTTCGGGTCTAGTATAGATTTTAGAGGGGTATTTTAAGGGAAACCCCACACCATTTTTTTTAAACCAGCATTGGGCACCCTCATAATCTATACCAGACCCTTATCCAAGCACGCGCAGCCCAGCAGATCTGGAAAAAGGGGTATGAGCAAGTGGCCAATTCCCATCTGAGAAAGTCCCACCGAGGACGCAACGCATACAGGGGAGAAACCTTTTGCCGATGCCGATGATGTCACTCATGGCTATTTTTATGCTTGTTTCAGGATTATTGTTTATTATTAGGTTTTGAATGCACTAAGGACAGTGATTAAAAATGTAATTGGATTTTTTGCCAATAAATTGAGAGCACTATTGTGTTGCTTCTTTTTATTACATATGCATTTGATGGAGCCCCGCACTGTGAGCATAGGAATTAGCTGCATTGCAGCCCCTGGATCCATACCCATGAAGGAATGATTGTCCTGCCCATCCTGTTAGTTTAGGGGTCATGATGTTGAGGTGAGCAGCCTATTTTGTTCCTTGGTGGTAGGACCCAGCACGTTTGTTTCTTTGGATGTCATATGTGTCATGCTCCTTTAATTGGATCTATATATCTATGGACATTTTATGAGTATTTTGGTGTTATATTTTTTATTATAAACTTGTATATGTATTATTGCATTTCAGCTGTATTTTTTTCTCTATCATTTTATGTACTGTGGTACAATGTACAAGGTACTGTGAAAATCGCCTTTAGTGTTTAGCTTGCATTCCTATTAGATCTGTTTGTGAGATGGTTGCACTAATGGGTTTATTATTTTTGTTTATGTTTTCATATTTGTCTGAATTGTTTTATATATTCATTTTGATACTTCTAATACTATTGGCCATTTGGCATTAAATATGACCCAGGGGGGCATATTGTACTGATTTTGGATTGATATGAAGATGCTGTTATTTTCTTTCTAGCCCTGGTGAAGGGTATGCCCGTGGACCCCAAAATGAATAAAATACTTTTCAGATTGTCACCTTAAGTTGTATCAGAATACTTTGTATCTGGATCTCTTAGCAGTGGTGTGGTGCTTCAATTTGAATTTTTGTTACAATACCCTCTGAGAGAAAGCCAGCTAAACAACTCATGCCAATGCTGACAGTGGCTCGAATGCCACTGTGAGATAATTACCGTATCTAGCTAAGGGACAACTCCCCCAGCTTTGACTCTCATTTCTTATTGTGGCAAAGGGAGAATCAGACCCGAATCAGCCAAATAATCCAACATCATGGACTATCTGCTCTATTGCAGATTCTAGCCACAACCAACAATCAGAAAATATATTATCAATTTATAGTAAAAATCATAAAATGAAATGATGATGCAGCTCCCTCACAATAAAGGGCATCACATACTTCACATAAAACAGTATCTTAATAAAAACAACAAATACTTTGCATACGAAATACATAATGCACATTTAATTAATTAATTTAACCCTAAAAAGCCTCTATAGCGTTCAAAAATATATGGACCATTTTGCAGCTTGGTGGTATGAGAGGAAATACTCCTAAATCACCTGTCAGTAGGTAACACTGTAACACTGTAACAAAGCATTCACAAGATAGGAGCTATCCTTCAGAATATTATTATCTCTTATCTCTTAATAAACGTCTGCATTGTTTTTATAACCCTTTGTAAGGCATTTCTGTAATGGATCTACCCCTTTTTTTTGGGGTAGGTCTTATCATGTGTTATCTTCTCTACCCATATCCCTCCCTGCCTGTCAGAAATCCCCAGGGACCAGTGGAACCGAGTAAAAGTAGCTGAAAAACTCCAGAATGCACTGTATTACAGTATCACACAATAAAAACTGTACCTTTCTGCAAACCATGTGTGACATGGCTGCTCTCTTGACCCGTCAGAGCACTGCAGAGGGAGGGGACCACAAGATCCCCCGCTGACAGAAGAGAAGGGCATAGGGAGATCAGCTGAGCGTCACTCGGTGCTTCCTTGGCCCACCGGAGCTGTCCCCCCGCTCTGAGCGCTGTAGGTAGGGGGCCGAGATCCCTGACAGATAAGAGGAGAGAAGAGGAGATCAGCTTAGTGCCAAGCGGTGCCGCACCAAAGGTATCCGATACAACTATATCACAGACGCAAACACCCTCCACACCATATACTACCGTGGGAGAGTGGGCTGTAGCATTCCACAACCACCTTAAACTAGGTTTTATTTTCGGGGTAGGGCTTATATTGCAACCCTCCCCGAAAATCACACTAGGTCTTATTATCGGGGTAGGTCTTATTTTCGGGGAAACACAATATGAATTTGTCTTATCCACATAGAGTGCTAAATTATGTTTGAGGGCATACAGCCTGGCTGTAGCCTTTTGTGTCTCTCTTCCTTTCCTCCACACATCGAGGTCCACCCACTGGTAGACGTCGATGTGTCCACCCCCTGTATGATCTAAGCCAGGCAGCTGAGATCTCCTTCACTTCCTGCCCTGCAGACAGCATCCTCTGCAGTGAAAAAACACATCCTGTGCAGTGGGGAAAACCAGATTTCTGGCAACCCTCAAGGAGGATCCTTTACCTGACAGATATGCCTAGGATACCTTCATTTCTGTAAGTGCATTTATGTTTGAGCTATTAAAAATAACTTTATAATATTGCACTTAGGTGCGCATCTCTCTCTTTTATGTATTGTTGCAATTGTGTGTGTTTTCTACCAACTTGCTAATATAGCCTTTAAAAAAAATCTTCCTAACATTTACTTTTTATATTATATCATGTTATGAGTCCACCTGTGTATTCGGATACATTATCATGTGTGAATTATCCACCAGCTAGATGCCAGGCACCTCATTTAAAGTCCCAACTTTTACTTTTTAGTTAACTTCAATAGGGATGGAGGCACAGAGTCCTAGTTTGCTCTGTGCTTCATTTAAAGTCCCAAACAACCCCCCCCCCCCATTTTTCCTCAGATGCAGTAAAGATCCATTCTAATGAATGCAGCTTATTGGAGTTAGCTTTCTGGAAGTTTAGTGTTCTTGTGGTATGTACATATTTATCTTTACGATAACGTATTTTAAACACAGTGACCACTGTTGCTTACATTGCACTTAGTTGAAACATCAGAAATGATCGCAATGGAAATTATTAGATCGGCTAGAGAATTTTTTTCTAGTTGAGGCTTCTATCATTTGACCCATGAAACTGCAAGACTTGGTGAGTATGCAATACCAATCAATATCTGGAAAACACTAGACAATGTTTTGCTTCCTGAAAACATTATGTGATTGTGACAGACCTTCAACCTGAACATAAACATAATTTTCTAATGATTTTATCCCACTGGAATCTTAATAAAATAGTTTTGCTGATGATTTTCATGTTTACTCTCTCTGGTGCATCTCACTGCAGCGGACAACAATAGTCAGTCAGCATTAGCTGAAAGTAGTTGCCAAGACAATTCTCAACGACACCCTCGAATGCTTCCCTATCGATTACCCCTGGCCCCACTAACAGATGTTGAAACTGCTTGTAACTAATGATGTATCTGGTCTGTGGACCAACAAAAATTACTTCTTTAACACTTTTTCCCACAGCCTATAGCAGATTCATGGCCAGGTGGGTGCTTTACCATCCTGACTGGATGCCATGTGACATCCTTCAAATTGTGCTACTCGTGCATCCTGATCGGTGGTAAGCACAGC
This sequence comes from Rana kukunoris, assembly GCA_029574335.1. Lineage (NCBI taxonomy): Eukaryota > Metazoa > Chordata > Amphibia > Anura > Ranidae > Rana > Rana kukunoris. The sequence goes on from JAJQKJ010000639.1 coordinate 38,055, forward strand.
ACATCACCCATCAGAGTAAAGAGCCGATGACATAGGCTCTTTACCATGTGATCAATTGTGTCCAATCACAGATGTACTTATAAACAAATGCCAGTTATCAGCATTTGCTTTCTTAAGTGCTGTCATCATCTGAGGAAAGGAAAACTGATAAGCTTTCCAGTTACAGGAGACATTTACGCTGTTAATCAGGGCATAAGTGTCCATCAATGCAGCATATTAATGTCCATCAATGCAGCATATCACTATGTATCAGCACCACATATTACGTCCATCAGTGCAGCATATCAGTAGCCATCAATGCAGAATATCAGTGCCACCTATTAGTGCTCATCAGTGCTGCCTCATTAGTGCAGGCTCATTAATGTACATTAGTGCCCATCAGTGCCCAGCAGTGCCACCTCATCAGTCTCCATCGGTGATGCCTCAACAGTGCAGTCTGATTAATGCCCACCAGTGAAGCCTCATCAGTGCCAATCAGTGCAGCTTAATCAGTGCCCATTAGTGCAGCCTATCAGTGTTTATCAGCATAGCCTCATAAGCTGATATCAGTGGAAAATAAAGATTAGTTATTTGAAAATTTAAGAAAACTTATTTTTTTTTTAAATTTTCAGACTTTGTTACTTTTTTTTATAAAAAAATAAAAAACCCAGTGGTGATTAAATACCTCCAAAAGAAAGCTCTATCTATCTAAAAAAAATGATAAAAATTTCATATGGGCACAGTGTCGAAAGTTGGCCTGGGCCAAAAATGGGCAGAAAGGGCCCTGTATTAAAGTGGTTAACTTTGACATTAGTAATTCTTGGAAGCATCTGTCTTATAAAACAAAAACCTCAACTTCTGTTTTTATCACTTTCACTACAGTTTTCATCAGTCTGAGATTTATGTGAATATGGGGTTCACTTGCCACGTTTTTCTGTTTTGAAAGCAAATTTCCTCAAGTGCCCATTTCTTTTTAATACAATGTGACAGAGCCAATACTTTTAGATCTGCACAGGTATTCCAGTTGTACTTAGCATTCTGAATGTGCTTTAACAACAGTTTCATGTATTTGTATGTTTCTTTCATGTGTGAAGCATAGCCAACAGGGATTGCAAATTGTAAAAACTGAAGATTTCTTATAAAACAGTACCGATAGGTTAAATTTACTGGTTATTTTTAAGACTAGCGGACAAAAATGTACACGTTACACTACAAAGTGTCCAGGAAGCAACATTTTGTTGCCCGGTGTATCTATGCTTCAATAAGAATCATTGTGTTTTTTGTTTTATTACAGACTTCGATTGTGTGTATTTTTGATATCCAAGCGTGACTTTTTTTTTTGCTTGCCCATCTCTTCATTTTCCTGGATACATGTATGTATGTTATTCTATATATTTAGCGTGACAAAGAGCATGGATGTCCGAAACATTGCTGTAGATTTGTACTGTTGCGTGAACAATTATGCTAGCTCCCTCGCTGCGACCCTCACTTTTTGTTTATTTTCATGGTGGTTATCAGGAACACACCAAGTTGTGTTCATGGATCTTTATGTCTAAACCTCATAATGCTTACCAGAAAGATCAAGTTACAAAATCAAAGGATATGCCTAGATTTAGAAAGTCAAGGATATTTAATAGCTAAATGTGGACCACAAACTTAAAATGCACACAAGCCTCTCCCCTTCAGCTGTCTTTTAAAAATAAAGCAATAGGTTTACAGATAACAGATTCAGATGTGACCCAAATGTCCCCACTGTGTCCTGTCTAAGTCAAAGCAAAAGTACACATGTACAAGAGATTTGCTGTACAGGATATTGGTTAGTGCAAAGAGACAAAATAGTCATTACATTCTTTGGTCAAGCGTGCAGGAGGTAAGGGAATGTATGAGAAACATTTTTTTTCAAATCTCACCAAAATTTTAAATAAGATATTTTAAATATGGGACAATTACTTGGACAACATTTTATAAAAGAATAACAAATATCCAACATTTTAATCCACCGGCAGGAAGGATTACATGTCAACAAGTTTAATACAATTTATTTAAATGCAATCAGTAGGATTTAATAAATGTATTACCATGTTTAGTGTCTAACAAGCTGATGAGACAAAGTTGGGTTGCTTGGTATAGTACTTTAATGTTCATTCTATAAAAGGAAATTCTCTGCATGTATAAGCCATGTTATATATCTTCCTTTCTAATTCAGTATTTCTAATTAGATTATTTACTGTATATAATTGATTATCTGTGTTTTAATTCACTGAGATTTATTATTTCACATGATAATGTTATTCAATGATAATGGCATATATGCAGTCTTGTGAAAAAGTAACTACACAACAAGTAATTTTATTTGATATTTTCAACATATATGAAAAGGAAAACATAAGATCTTCATTCAAAAAATAAATATATACATGTCTTGTCACATGGAAAAAAATAATACACCTCTATAAAAATAAAGTGATAAGCGCAAATTGAACACTAAGGGGCAGATTCTCAGCGGCGTTACGACGGAGTATCTCAGATACCCCGTCGTATCGCCGTTTTTTTTGCCTCGTATCTATGCGCGTGATGCTAATCATCACTTTTGCATAGATACGCTTCTACATCCGACAAGTGTAAAACCATTACACTTGCGGATCGTAGGTGTAATGACAACTCCGGCCACTAGGTGGCCTTTATGTTGTTTTCGCATTTGCATATGCAAATGAGGTAGTACGCCGATTCTCGATCGCTTTTACGCCGCCCCGTCGTCGCGTACGTCGTTTTTGTTCGCGTAAGGTTACCCCAGCTTCTATGTGGAGTAACCTTACGAAGTACCGTCGGATGCCATCGGGTCCCGTCGGATGCCATGTTAAGTATGGCGTCGGGTCAGCGTCGGCTTTTTCCGTCGCTTACGTCGTTTTACTAACTCGTTCGCGAATAGGGAGTTGCGTAAATGATGCTCACGTCGTTTTGACGTCGGTTTCAACAACGCTTTCCGACGTGAGCTGGAGCATGTGCACTGGGCTTTTCCCCGGCCGGCGCATGCGCAGTTCATTCGACGCGGGGGCGCGCTTAATTTAAATACAAGCCGCCCCATTTGAATTGCGCGGGTTTACGCTGCGCGATTTACGCGACGCAGGCGAAACCTACGGAGCAAGTGCTTAGAGAATAAAGCACTTGCTCTAGTTCGATGCGGCGGCGTAGTGTAACTGGCTTACGCTACGCCGCCGGAATTCTTTTTTTTTTTTTTTTTTTATGTTTAAATATTTTTATTGAAAAACAAGCTTGCAGCGGTACACAGAAATGCGAAATAAGATCGGAGTAAGAGAAACAACAACAATTAGCCGAACCAAAAAAAAGCTTCAGACATTAAACACAGGCAAACCAATACATAATAACAGGAGTACCCGCCCAAGCCACCCCCGAGCCCCCAAAGGGAACACACTGCCTCAGGAGTGAGCGGTCTAGGGACCCCCCGATTCACCATCTGGCCCGCTAAGAGCAACTTAAATGAGGGAGGGCATGCCAAATATGGCAAAGCTCCGATCCGAGACAGACTTGAACAGTTCTTAAGGGTCAATATGGCAAAGGGTACAAAGGAGCTTGATATGCGCCAAAAAAAAAGCCGAAAAAACTTTTGATGACCTTAAAAAAACCACCATAAACCCTTATTGTAAAAGAAATAAAATAAAACATAGCAAAACTGCAACCAATGAAGATATATAAGACAAAACGGACCCTCACGGCCCGAACTACATCGTTATTCTAATTGTAGAAAATCGAACAGTTGAGAAGAGGGAAGGGAGCAAAAAAGAAAAAGGAGAACAGACAAGAGAGAAAAAGACAGAAGAACAAGGAACAGGGGACACACGGAAGGCCAAGCCAGCTGCAAATTCCAAGAGCAAAATAAAAGAATCAGAGGAGGACTCCTACATACGATGCCCAAGGTTCCCAGATGAGCTTAAAGCCCTCAACAGAGTCAAGGATCATGTTAGAGAGCCTCTCGTTGGACATCATCCACGAGATCTTTCTCTTAGCCATTAATAGGGAAACCGAAGGAGATTTCCAAGCCTTGGTAATAGTCATCTTTGCCCCTAGTAAAATAAAAAATATTAGCGCTTGTGTACTTTTGGGGATTTTAGGGACTGGGCTGTTAAGTAGGGCAATGGTAGGATCAAAAGCAACTCCTACTCCCGTAACCCTTCTAATAAGGTGAAAGATTTTGTGCCAGAAGGACCGGATCCTGGGGCACTCCCACAGTATGTGAAGGAATGATCCAGAAAGCCCGCAACCCCTAAAACACAAGGGAGAGGACTGCGGATAAAACTTGGCAATACGGGTGGGAACTAAGTACCAGCGGGTCATGACCTTGAGGCTCGTTTCGGAAAGCGCCACATTCAAAATGCTCTTGTAGGAACGGGCCACATTCGAATGCCACCGTTCCATTGGCCAATCGAGGTCAAGGTCACGTTCCCAGCACTTCATGTAAAGCGCTTTCTCCATAGGCTCAGCTAAGGCTGAATAAATTAAAGAAATACCCCCCTTTGTGTCCATGGCTGAGGAACACCACTGCTCATAAGGGGTCACAGAGGGTTGTTCCGGGCAGAGCCTCCTAATCTGTTGTAAGAAGTGGGAGAGTTGAAAAAAGCGAAATTTCTCAGACGGGGGCATTTTGAGCTTAGAGGTGCAATAGCCTAACGTAAGGGGTCCGTTTGAATTAAAAAAGTGGCCAATTCTGTATAATCCTTTGTCAAGCCACCATTTAAAGGCTACAATGTCTAACCCGGGTTGGAATCGGGGGTTGTGAAAAATATGTGCAAGTGGGTGCCAGTGGGATACCAGTGATGTCAGTTTATGCATTGAGTCACATAGAGACATAGAGTGGGACAGTGTAGGGGCTAAAATCGGTGGTCGGTTCCTAGGATGGTTCCATAAAAGGAAATCTAGGGTGAATCCTGGGGTCGCAGCTCTTTCCATGGAGACCCAATCTGGCTTGGGTCCTTTAAGGTAAATTATAGAAAACTGGCTAAGTTGGGCCGCACGGTAGTACCACCACAAATTGGGGAGCCCGAGGCCACCTTTTAGCCGAGGTCTAAAAAGCACTGTCTTAGAGAGGCGGTTACCCTTTTTTTCCCAGATGAATTTAATTATAGCAGATTGAAGAGAGTCAATATACGATTTGGTGACTGGGATGGGAAGGGAGCGGAAAAGGTACAAAATTTTGGGCAGGAGGGTCATCTTAACTGCATTCACACGGCCCAGCCAAGATAAATTATACAGAGACCATTGACGTAGATCATTCAATAACTTTTTAACCATGGGTGGGTAATTATGTTTATGGAGAAGCTCAGTCTGTGAAGTGAGATTAATACCTAAATATGGAATAGAAGTAGAGCTCCAGGAGAATGGGAAGCGATTTTTCAAACTATCTACTTGGGATTGAGGAAGAGAGACATTAAGAGCTACAGACTTGGACATATTGACTCTCAGGCCTGATATCCCACCAAAATCATTGAGGAGACGTATCACGTTAGGGGTCGTGGTGAGAGGGGCAGTGAGAAAGAGGAGGACGTCGTCCGCGAACAAGGCACATTTATGTGTCGATTGTCCACATCGAACTCCTTGGATACCAGGGTGATTTCTGATCGCGATGGCCAAAGTTTCAATGGCCACCGCGAAAAGAAGGGGGGAGAGAGGGCAACCTTGTCTCGTACCCTTTCTGATAGTGAATTGTTCCGAAAAGTGACGCTGAAATCTGACCTGTGCTCTCGGTTGGGAATAAAGTGCTTCTAAAATTTTGATAAAGTCAGGCCCAAAACCAGTGACGGAGCAAAGCAAAAAGATATGGCCATTCAACCGTATCGAACGCCTTTTGCAGATCAATAGAAAGCAGATAGCCTTCTTGGGGAGAACCACCATCCCAGCCTGATCTCATAAGGGAAATAACATCCACTGCTCTCCGTATCTGGTCCCGTCCCTGTCTTCCGGGATGAAACCCACCTGATCTTTGTTAATATAAGTACCAATAAAAGATGCCAATCTATTGGCTAAAGCTTTTGTCATTATCTTCATATCGTTGTTAATTAACGAGATTGGCCTGTAGTTACTCACTTCACTGGGGTCCCTCCCTGGTTTGGGAATAACTGATATGAATGCTAGGTTTGCAGAGGGATCCAACAATGGATCCCTACGTAAGGAATTAAAAAACCGGACCAGATAGGGGACCAAAATTTCAGAAAAAGTCTTATAGTAATGATTAGAGAATCCGTCGGGGCCTGGGGCAGAGTCAGTCTTAAGGTCTTTAATAACATCACTAATCTCTGTTACCTGGAATGGTGAGTCAAGGATGGAACGATGGGATTTCGAAAGTCTGGGGAGAGGGACATTCTGTAAAAAAGTGTCAAGGTCCGTCTGGGAATGTCGATCATCAGAGGAATACAGGGATGAGTAGAAGGACTGAAAAGTCTTGAGAATCTTTTCGGGGTTCTGTGTCAAATTGCCGTTCGAGACCTTAATCTTGGGGATTGCAAACGTCCTCAATTTAGGTGAGAGTTTAGCCGCTAACTGTGGGCCAAACTTGTTCGCGCGCATGTAAAACTTACTGTTCTGCCATAGCAGATGTTTGTCCGCCGAGGAAGTGAGTGCCAAATTGAGCGCCAGCCTGGCTGAATCAAGTTTGACAAGGGATGCCCAAGAGGGGAAACGTTTATGGGTCTTACTTAGAGTCTCAAAGTCTCTCTCGAGTTTCAGAATGTCCACCTTATGTTCCCGCTTCAGTTTTGACAAAAGCTGTATGATCTTCCCCCGGAGTACTGCCTTATGGGCCCCCCAAAGGGAACTGGGGGAGGTCTCACTATTGTCATTGTTCGCAAAATATTCCCGAATTTCCTTCTCCAACATGGTACAATGGACCGGGTTAGAGAGAAGCGAAGCGTTAAGGCGCCACGGACGAAACCCAGGGGGAGAAATTGTATTTGCAAGTTTAACAAGCACCAAAGAATGATCAGACCATGGGACTTCAAGAATGGACGCAGAAGACGCGGTTTGGACCTCTGAGGCATGTAAAAATATATGATCAATTCTTGCATAAGTTTTGTGAGGGGCCGAGTAATGCGTGTAATCTTTCATCGTAGGATTAAGTTCTCTCCATGTGTCTATGAGTCCTAAGGAGTGTAGAAGACGGGCAATATGAAGGCTTTGTTTCGGGGGTCTTTTGAGGTGGGGGATCCCAGCTATTGATTTATCAAGGATATTGTCAAAGGTAATATTAGAGTCACCTCCCAATATCACCCTGCCTTCAAAATGCGGCGCCAGGGTAGTAAATAATTTGGAAAAAAAATGAGTTTGTCCAGTGTTTGGGGCATAATAGGAAACTAATGTGTGAACCTTGCCTTCGATCGAGCCCTTAACAAGGATATAACGCCCTTCCTTGTCCGCGACAGTTAGAGAGTGAACGAAGTGGGTCTTTTTTGAAAACAGTATAGCTACCCCTCTCTTTTTAGTTTCAGCATTTGCCAAATAAAAAGTTGGGTATCCGCGGTGCAAAAAAGGGGGGTTATAGGTGATGGGGAAATGGGTCTCCTGGAGTAGAACAACGTCAAGGCCCTTGGAGTGATAACTCTGGAATGCCTTGCGCCTTTTGAGCGGGGAGTTTAGGCCTTGAGTATTGTGCGAGGCTAACCTAAGTGCAGCCAATCTGGGAGGTGTGTCAGCCATGGACCAAAGAGGGTGTGTGCGAGCAAACCGGAGAAAGGCTTACCTTAACCCACGAGGTACCGGGAGCGTACAATGAGGAATCAGGTGGAGATCGCGTGTAAATTCTCAGCGAAGTGTAGGCCCTCCGTGTGCTCTTCTGAGGAGTCAAGAGAAAACAAAAAGAAAAACATGAGGTACAAAATCTAGACATTAGGGTAAGGAAATACGGAAAGAAAGAAAATAAGTAGAGGAAAGAAGCCTAGGAAAGACTAATTGGGAGAGAATGTAGACAGGACTGGCCAGCCAAGTCCTGAATATGAGTCCAAAACAAAGATGGACCCAGTAAGGTGACAACCCTAAAAGGGGTTGTGTTCCTGCAGTCGCAAGAAGAGCGAGCTCTGTCCTGTTACTGCAGAGGGAGTGGCATGCTAGTCCGCCCCAGCCTAGAGGCCCACACTAAAACATTTAAACTTTGGCTGGGAGACCTCCAGGCCATAGGCCCAGAAAAAGACATCAAACATTTTTTATTACACTGAGGAAGGTTAGAGCAGAAACAATATGGCAAACAGATTAATACTTGCTAACACAACAGAACAAAAACCCTATCATCCCCGGAAGGAGAACAGGGTCAAAAAAAAAAAAAAAATTAGACAAATCTTGTTGAGAAGACTAGTCTTGCTAAGTTAAGAAATTCAAGGTAACTTGAGTAGCACGATCTCGGTGGGTATAGGGATCAGCACTATACCATCAGGAGACATGACACCCGATGCAGGGTGTAAAAGAACCAAAGAGATGAAGCCAGGAAGAACAGTCATCTAGGAGGACGAGAGTCTCTGGACCTCTTTGTTTGATGCTTATTCCACAGCGGGGTGATGGGGCTTCCAGTGGGAGGTCTTTTAGTTGTACCAGGACGAAGAGAAGACTCCTGAGGGGGCAATTCTTGATTGATAAGACCAAGGCGCAGTAGTAGCTGTTCACCATCCATGAAGCTTGAGAAGCCATATGATTTATCCTTATATTCAAACTGGAGGCGAAATGGAAAAGACCACCAATATTTAATGGAATTCTGCATAAGAACCCCTAAAAGGGGCTTCAGGGACCTCCTCTTCTGAATAGTGGCTGGTGAGATGTCAGCAAATAACTGTATCTTGTTCCCCTGAATGTTGAGGTCAGCTATGTTACGGGATCTCCTCATTACCTCCTCCTTTACACTATAGTAGTGGGGCTTGACCACGACATCCCTCGGGAGCCCGTCTTGGCGAGGGGGCTGTAGAGCTCTGTGGGCCCTGTCCAGCTCAAGCTTATGCTCAGGAATGTCAGGGATAACATTTTTGATGAAAAGTTTCACCGTCTCAGGGATATTGGTCACCCCCTCAGGGATCCCTCTAATGCGAAAATTATACCTCCTGCTGCGATTCTCCAATTCATCAATTTTGGCGAGTGCAATTTCAAGTTGGTCCTGCAGCGACTGTATGCAGTTAGAATTCTGGTTGGTGCGGGCCGTGGTGTTGTCTACTGCTTGTTCAATGGCTTCCATACGGGCTCCTATATTCTGCAGGTCAGCCTTAATGGAGGATGTGATCTGTGCTGCAGTCTGAGTTAACCCCGCTGCCAGCATGTCAGAAAAGCAATGAAGAAGCTGTGCCATATCAGTTTGAGTTGGTTGAGGCATGGGGGATGGTAATTGGCAGCCAGCCTGACTCATGGGGGATTGCAGCATAGGGGTGCCCATAATGTCCGCGATAGTGCGTTTTATAAGCGATTCCGTGGAAGCAGGGGATACTATGATGGGAGGTACACTACTCACAGGAGTTGCCAGCAGAGGTAGGATGTGCTGGATCGGGGACGATGGGTCTGCAATAGACTCTGTATCTGCCGCGTCACCTCGAGGAGATGCCACGGCCGCCATCTTAGGGTCTGAAGGAGCCGCTAGGCCAAAGTCCAGCTGACGGCTGAAACCCCTCCTTTCGCTGTTGCCTGACATCCAGGGCAATGCACCGCTATCCCCGCTGCTCACACGGACCTTCCTCGGGATAAATCTCCCAGTATCTCGGGTGCTGTGAGCCTCGATGTGCTAGGGCGGTCCGGAGCTCCCGTTCAGCACGTCTTCCCGGAAGTCCCGCGCATGCGCACCTCCCGCCGCCGGAATTCTTAGAGAATCTGGCCCTAAAAGTGAACAGTGAAAGAACTACTATTGAAATCTACCAAATGAACAATAGTGAAAATAGTGATAAGAACACAATAAGAAGTGTATATGTGTGGGTAACCAACCACTATAAGTAAACCAAAATGATTCTATTATAATAAAAACTGTGAATGACCCAAAATAAAGTCCAAAACATATATCTGTGCATCAACTGGTTCAGAAACTTCTGTCCATGAACAACAATGTATCAATCTGGATGAATCTTCAAAGGAATTAGGCTCACAGAGCGCTTACCTCCCAAAAGAAGAAAATGAGCCTCAACAAAGTCCTTGATGTCACTGGAAAAGGCCGTCCTCAGTATGTGGAAGAAATCCAAATCCAGCCACGATGGAATCAGCTCACCACGACAACCATGAGTATTAACATAGATGGAGTAAAAGAATGAAGACTCTCATCGTGAAATAAGTAAATACTCAGTCTATTTATTGGAGCTAAAAATATGCTTACAAGAAAAACGAATAAAAATGCGTACACACGATCGGACATGTCCGATGAAACTGGTCAGACCGGTTTAATCGGACCAGTTCAATGGTGTGTACGGCCTATCGGACTGTTTTCCATCGGACCAAAGTTTTAAAACAGAGTTAGAAAGCAAGTAGATGGGGACTTTGAATGAGGATCCAGACAGGGTGGGAGTATATAGAAGGAAAAACATGTTTATTGACATGAAAAGTGATGTGTGATAACTCTCCAAAACAATGGGGCTGTACATAGAAAAGCATGACTAAGATGAACATTTAAAGGTACATATTAACCAGTTAAGGACCGCCGCATGTACATTTACGTCGGCAGAATGGCACCGACAGGCACATCAACGTATATATACGTTGGTGCCTTGAGGGGGTTCGGGGGTCCGATCGGACCCCCCCCCCGTACATGCGGCGGTTCCTTCAGCTCCGGGAGCGATCCGGGATGAGGGGGCGGCTACTCGTTTTCAGCCACCCCCTCGCGATCGCTCCCAGCCAATGCGCGCGCCCGCCAGCCTCTTCCTGTGCTAAGTGTAAACACAGGAAGAGGGAAGTGCTGTGTTCCTCCTCGTGTCGGTCTTTTCGTCCGACGCCGAGGAGAGAACACATCACACAGTAAGTTGCACCTAACAGTACACTGACACAGGTACACATAGGCACACTTAACCCCTTCCTGTCACCGCCGATCGCCCCCCCCAGTCCACTGTAACATTGTGTCACTGAATACAGTTATCATTTATTTCTGATAACTGCATTTAGTGTCAGTGTTGCAGTAAAAAGTGTCAGGGCAGTTAGTCTTAGCCCCCTTTAGGTCTAGGATAGCCCCTACCCCCCCCTAATAAAGGTTTAACCCCTTGATCACTGCCCTAGTTAACCCTTTCACCCCTATTGCCAGTGTCACTAAGCGATCGATTTTCTGATCGCTGTATTAGTGTCACTGTTGCCGCTAGGCAGTTAGTTTTTTTTGAGGTTCGCCGCCAGGTTTATATAGCGCTAGGTACCCCCATAAATAAAGTTTTTAACCCTGATTGCCCCTAGAGTTAACCCTTTCACCAGTGATCACCATATAAGTGTCACTGGTGACGCAGGTTAGCCAGTTCGTTATTTAGGTTTTTAGAAAGCTTTAGGTACCCCCATATATTACCATACAAAGGTTTTAACCCCCTGATTGCCCCTTAGTTAACCCTTTCACCAGTGATCACCGTATAAGTGTTACGGTTGACGCTGGTTACTTAGTTTGCTGTTTATAGCATCAGCGCACCCGCCGTATATTACCCAATAAAGGTTTAACCCCCTGATCGCCCGGCGGGTGATTTAAATTAAATTTTAGCGCCAGTTAGGGTGTGCATCGCCCCAGGCAGTGTTCGGTTAGTGCCAGTAACGCTTACACCCACTCGCAAAGCATACACCCCCCTTAGTGGTATAGTATCTGAACAGATCTATACCTGATCTGATCAGATCTATACTAGCGTACCCAGCAGTTTAGGGTACCCAAAAACGCATTGTTAGCGGAATCAGTCCAGATACCCGCTAGCACTTGCGTTTTGCCCCTCTGCCCAGCCCAACCCACCCAAGTGCAGTATCGATCGATCACTGTCACTTCAAAAACACATCACACACAACTGCAGCGTTCGCAGAGACAGGCCTGATCCCTGCGATCGCTAACAGTTTTTTTGAAGCGTTTTCTACATTTGCCTTTCTATAGCCAGGTGCTTTTTTTACCCGTGAATCATCACCAGTCTACAACTAAATTTAGAGCCCAAAATGGCAAAGCGGATGTACAGTGGTGAAGAGGCTGTTAGGTTCATGTGCATGTCGTCAGATGATGATGAGGAGGTCACGCATCTGACAGATTCGGGCTCAGAATATGATCCTGTTTACGACAGCGGCTCCATGTCAGATAGCTCGGACGACGGAGTAGTGGTCCCTGCTAAGGCCAGGCGCACCCGACCCCGTTCTAAGGTTGTTGAGGAGCAAGAACCGCAGGACCCTTGTATGGAGCAGAGAGCGAGTACTAGCGCCGCTATTCCTTTTGGTGGATTGGCAAGCACCAGCGGCCTAGTACACCCTGGTCGTTCATCCAGCACTGCAGTATCACGTGGTGACGTGGCGAGTCCCATAAGTGCAGTTCAAGCTGGCGAGGTGGCAAGCACAAGTAGTGACCCGCTGCCACCAAGAAGAAAACAAAGACAGGCCCGTCGTGCCCATAGTGCCCTTCCTGCAGAATTCGCCTATCCTGATTGGGTCCCCACCACTTCTGCAGCACCCGTACTTCCCCCATTCACTGGCAAACCCGGAATTCAGGTGGATACAGCGAATTTTATGCCACTTGATTTTTATTCGCTGTATTTCACAGAAGATCTCTATAGATCTATTGTGGACCAGACTAATTTATATGCTGGTACCTACATCGCCGCTAATCCCCAGACCCTCCTTGCCAAAGAATGGAAACCTCTTGAGGTTTCCGAATTTAAGACCTTTCTGGGCCTTACCCTCAATATGGGCATACACAAATTTCCTCAATTGCGCATGTATTGGTCCACAGAGCCAATTGACCAAATGCCCATATTCTCTGTTCACATGGCCAGGAAACGATACGAGATGATCCTGCGGTTCCTGCATTTCAGCGACAATGCACTCTGTCGTCCACGTGGAGACCCTGAATTTGACCGGCTCTACAAAATTCGGCCCCTCATAAACCATTTCAACGAACGTTATGCAGCCTTGTTTAATCCCCAGCAAGTTGTCTGCGTTGACGAGTCCCTGGTTAAATTTGCTGGCCGCTTGTCTTTCAAGCAGTTCCTTCCCAGCAAGCGTGCCAGATACGGGGTCAAGCTCTATAAGCTCTGTGACAGGGCAACAGGCTACACATGGAGCTTTAGGATTTATGAGGGCAAAGATAGTCACGTAGAGCCGGAAGGATGCCCAGATTACATGGGGAGCGCTGGCAAGATTGTCTGGGACTTGGTGTCACCCTTATTCGGAAAGGGGTACCACTTGTATGTGGACAATTATTACAGCAGCGTGCCACTTTTTAGTCACTTGTTTGATCATCAGATTGGAGCATGTGGCACCGTGCGACCTAATCGCCGGGGCTTTCCCCAGCGGCTTGTAGATGCCCGTATAAAGCTGGGGGCGAGAGCCTGCTGCAGATGTAATAATTTGCTCGCTGTGAAGTGGCGGGACAATAAGAATGTTTTCCTTCTTACCACCCTTCACGCAGACACGACAGTACAAATTCGTACGGCGACTGGTGTTGTGGAGAAACCCCTCTGTGTCCACGAATATAACCAAAATATGGGAGGGGTGGACCTCAACGACCAGTTGATGGCGCCGTATCATATTGCCCGTAAATCGAGACGCTGGTACAAAAAAGTGTCTCTACATTTATTCCAATTGACTTTGCTGAATGCTTTTGTCTTATACAAAACTTCAGGACAGAATGGATCCTTCCTCCAATTCCAGAAGGATATCATCAACGGACTCCTGTATCCAGGAGGTTTTCCACCTCACCATCCCCTACCAAATGCAGTAAGCCGACTGCATGAGAGGCATTTTATATATGCCCTCGAGAGTACCCCTACCCAACGAGCCCCCCAAAGAAGATGTCGTGTCTGTAGCAAGCGCGGATTTAGGTGTGACACCCGTTATTTTTGTCCCCGATGTCCTGCCGATCCTGGTCTTTGTATTGGCAAATGTTTTGAACGCTTCCACACACTAGTGAAGTATTAGCGTAGGGCAAAACATATCACAGGCTAGGCACACGTACACAGGGTCTCCCAAGATGCCATCGCATTTTGAGAGACCCAAACCTGGAACCGAAAAGTTGAACAGTTACAGTTACAAAAAAAAGTGTAAAAAAAAAGTAAAAAGTAAAACACAAAAAAAATATAAAATAAAAAAAACAAAAATAGTTGTCGTTTTTATTGTTCTCTCCCTCTCTATTCTCTCTCTATTGTTCTGCTCTTTTTTACTCTATTTTATTCTGCAAAGTTTTATTGTTTTGTTTTTTCATGCTTGCTTTTCAGGTAAGTAATTTACTTTACTGTTTTCAGGTACGCCATTCAGCTGTTGCGCGGACTTATTTATCTTGACAGCAACGGCGTTTGCTCCCACGATATATAAAGCCGTGACTCCAGTGCTGTAGGAGGTGATTTCACCACCACAGTTAAAAAAAGAGCATATATGCCGAAGCATGGGGGCACTAGGGGTGGAGGAGCGATTTTGCTCCTAATGCCGCGTACATACGGTTGACATTCCTACGGAGTCTGATCATGTGTACACGGCATAGAAAAGTCTGACCATGTGTACACGGCATAGAAAAGTCCAACCGTGTGTACGCGGCATAACTTTTTTGCGTGAGGATGCCCCCATGCTTCGGCATATATATATATATATATATATTAGGCACAGGTTGCGTTAAAAAAAATGTTTTATTTTTTACTATGTTTTTTTTATTGGTATTTGCTTTGCAGGTATGGTATGATCTTACTGTTATACTGTAATGTTACTTTGTTTTAATGTTAACCATCATTTGCTTAGCAGGTACGCCATTCAGTTGCAGCGCGGATTTATTTAGCGTGACAGCAACAGCGTTTGCTCCCACGATATATATAAAGCTGCGACTCCAACGCTGTAGGAGGTGATTTCACCACCACAGTCCAAAAAAGAGCATATATGCCGAAGCATGGGGGCATTAGGGGCGGAGGAGCGATTTTGCTCCTAATGCCGCGTACATACGGTTGACCCACCTACGGAGGCCTTACCCGTGGAGAAGTCTGACCATGTGTACACGGCATAGAAAAGTCCGACCGTGTGTACGCGGCATAGAAAAGTCCGACCGTGTGTACGCGGCATAACTTTTTTGCGGGAGGATGCCCCCATGCTTCGGCATATATAAATTCACTCCTCACTACCTATCACAGTTTCGAAGGCCATAAAATGTCAAAATAGCACAAAAAAAAAAAACAAATGACCCCATTTTGGAAAGTAGACACCCCAAGGAAACTACTGAGAGGCATGTTGAGTCCATAGATTTTTTTTTTTTGTCCAAAGTGATTGAATAATGACAAAAAAATAAATAAAAAATAAAAAATTTGCCACTAAATGATATATTGCTCACACATGCCATGGTTATATGTGGAGTTGCACCCTAAAATACATTCTGCTGCTTCTCCTGAGTATGGGGATACCACATGTGTGGGACTTTTTGGGAGCCTAGCCGCGTACGGGACCCCGAAAACCAAGCACCGGCTTCAGCATTTCTAAGGACGCAAAATTTTTGATTTCACTCCGCACTACCTATCACAGTTTCGAAGGCCATAAAATGCCAAAATGGCACAAAACCCCCCCAAATGACCCCATTTTGGAAAGTAGACACCCCAAGCTATTTGTTAAGAGGCATATTGAGTCCATGGAATATTTTTTTTTTTGCCCCAAGTGATTGAATAATGACCAAAAAAAATAATAAAAAAAAAAATGTACAAAACATTGTCACTAAATGATATATTTCTCACACATGCCATGGTTATATGTGGAATTGCACCCCAAAATACATTCTGCTGCTTCTCCTGAGTACGGGGATACCACATGTGTGGGACTTTTTGGGAGCCTAGCCGCGTATGAGACCCCGAAAACCAATCACCGCCTTCAAGATTTCTAAGGACATAAATTTTTGATTTCACTCACACAAATCTTGAAGGCAGTGCTTGGATTTCGGGGCCCCGTACGCGGATAGGCTCCCAAAAAGTCCCACACATGTGGTATCCCTGTACTCAGGAGAAGCAGCAGAATGTATTTTGGGGTGCAATTCCACATATGCCCATGGCATGTGTGAGAAATATATCATTTAGTGACAAAGTTTTGTAATTTTTTTTTTTTGGTCATTATTCAATGACTTGGGACCAAAAAAAAAAATATTCCATGGACTCAACATGCCTCTCAGCAAATAGCTTGGGGTGTCTTCTTTCCAAAATGGGGTCATTTGGGGGGGTTGTGTGCCATCTTGGCATTTTATGGCCTTCAAAACTGTGATAGGTAGTGAGGAGTGAAATCAAAAATGTATGCCCTTAGAAAGCCTGAGGCGGTGATTGGTTTTCGGGGCCCCGTACGCGGCTAGGCTCCCAAAAAGTCCCACACATGTGGTATCCCCGTACTCAGGAGAAGCAGCAGAATGTATTTTGGGGTGCAATTCCACATATGCCCATGGCATGTGTGAGAAATATATCATTTAGTGACAACGTTTTGTAATTTTTTTTTTTTGGTCATTATTCAATGACTTGGGACCAAAAAAAAAAATATTCAATGGACTCAACATGCCTCTTAGCAGTTTCCTTGGGGTGTCTACTTTCCAAAATGGGGTCATTTGGGGGGGTTTTGTGCTATTTTGGCATTTTATGGCCTTCGAAACTGTGATAGGTAGTGAGGAGTGAAATCAAAAATTTGCGCCCTTAGAAATGCTGAAGGCGGTGCTTGGTTTTTGGGGTCCCGTATGCGGCTAAGCTCCCAAAAAGTCCCAAACATGTGGTATCCCCATACTCAGGAGAAGCAGCAGAATGTATTTTGGGGTGCAATTCCACATATAACCATATCATGTGTGAGCAATATATCATTTAGTGACAACTTTTTGTAAACATTTTTTATTTTAATTTTTTTTGGTCATTATTCAATGACTTGGGACCAAAAAAAAAAAATATTCAATGGACTCAACATGCCTCTCAGCAGTTTCCTTGGGGTGTCTACTTTCCAAAATGGGGTCATTTGGGGGGGTTTTGTACTGCCCTGCCATTTTAGCACCTCAAGAAATGAGATGGACAGTCATAAAATAAAAGCTGTGTAAATTCCAGAAAATGTACCCTAGTTTGTAGACGCTATAACTTTTGCGAAAACCAATAAATATACGCTTATTGCGATTTTTTTTACTAAAGACATGTGGCTGAATACATTTTGGCCTAAATGTTTGACTAAAATTTAGTTTATTCGATATTTTTTACTTGTTGTTATAAGAAAAATCTTTTTTTTTCCAAATTTTCGGTCTTTTTCCGTTTATATCGCAAAAAATAAAAATCGCAGAGGCAATCAAATACCATCAAAAGAAAGCTCTATTTGTGGGAAGAAAAGGACGCAAATTTCGTTTCGGTAGAACATTGCATGACCGCGCAATTACCAGTTAAAGCAGCGCACTGACAAATTGTAAAAACACCTTGGGTCTTTAGCCTGCATATTGGTCCGGGTCTTAAGTGGTTAATGTCGACTTGGAAAAACGCATGACATATGGCTTAACATATGAAACATGGATATCAAGGACATACAATGCCAATCAATAAATATTACTAAACAGTATGGAGAACAAATTGAGATTATGGTATTGGTGCGTTTTTTCCATCCTACTAGGGTCCGTTTTTGTAATGCTGTTATTCACTGCCTCTGTTTTTGTTGCATGGGAGTTTCAATGTTAAATAACTAGTATGTGAATTTCTGATGTTCCTCAATCTGCTAATTATAAATTCTTTTTTTGCCAGGATATTCTCCTAAAGACGTGTTTGGTGTGTTAAGAGTTTTGGAGTAATAGTAGTTTTGCACAGAGCACCCCCCGATCCTCTTCTTTTTTGGGTTTCCTGTCAGCTGTCCTGACCCCTCTCCCCTGCCTAGCACCCCCAATAGCAAGCCACTTGCTATGGGGGCATTCAAGCAGACTTGCCTCTAAGCCACTCTCCTGTGAATGAACATTGTCCATTCACACACAGAGCATGACTTGGCCCCACCCCCATTCTATCCTTATTGGCTCACTGGATGTAATTGACACTGACCGATGGCTCCTGCTGCTGTGTGAACCAATGAACAGACAGAATTGTGGGAGAGATGCTGCTGTCCTGCATATTGCTGGATTGAGATGTGGCTCAGGTAAGTAAAAGGGGGGGGGGCTGTGGGGAGAGCTGCACCCAGAAAGTGTTTTACCTTAATGAAGAGAATGCATTAAGGATAAAAACTGTCTGCCTTTAGAACCACTTTAGGAATTCAGACAATTATGAACAATACATTGTACTCCTGATTTGCAGATTGATTGGCTCTTGTCTAATCAGTATGTTACAGGTGGGAATACAAAGCTTAAAAGGAAGTTGTTAGGGCACATTCAGGGGAACGACCATTACTGACTAGATTTTAAAGGAACATGTTCAGGGACTGTCAACCTAAAGCTTTCTTAACAACTTCAATACAGGGCATTTTCACCCCCTTCCTGCCCAGACCAATTTTTAGTTTTCATCGCTGTCGCACTTTGAATGACAATTGCGCGGTCATGCGACGTGGCTCCCAAACAACATTGACGCCCTTTTTTTCCCTACAAATAGAGCTTTATTTTGGTGTTATTTGATTACCTCTGTGTTTTTTAATTTTTGCGCTATAAACAAAAGAATAGCCACAATTTTGGAGAAAAAAAAGTCGGACATATCGGACACATTTTTGGGACCATGTAAATTTACATAGCGATTAGTGCTATAAAACTGCACTGATTACTGTGTAAATATGACTGGCAGGGAAGGGGTTAACACTAGCACCTGAAGGGGTTAAATATGTTCCCTAAAGTGTTTCTAACTGTAGGGGGAGGGGGACACACAATGGGAGAAGATCGATGTGTGTTCCTCTGTACTGGGAACACACATCGGTCTCCTCACCGCTGAAAGGACATGGATCTGTGTGTTTACACACACACAGATCCATGGTCCTGCCATGATTGTGGGCAATCGCGGGTGCCCGGCGGACATCGCGGCCACCTGGCACACGCACCGTGTCCCAAGCAATGCTGCGGGGGCGCGCGCGGCCGGGACTGCAAGGACGTCATATGTCGTCTAGTCTGAAGGACGAAAGGTCCCTGCCGACGTCATTTTACCATGACTCGGTAGGGAAGTGGTTAAAGCTGAACTCCAGACAGACATAAACTACACAAATGAATTCAACTATTCAACATATTTAAATGAATACCTAATTAAGCATATTTTATAAATAAAGACAGTGCACCTGCATTTGACTTAGTATCAGCCTCTTGCAATCCACCATACAGAACAGCTCAGACTGGGAGAGGGATAATCAGCATAAGAAGCCAGTAAGGTCATGTACTAACAATTGAAATGCTAACAGTAGATATGAGTAAAAGACAAAATGACAGTGAGGTGAGAACATCTGTCTACTGCCTCTCCTTCAGTATCCAGCTACATACTAGGGACATGGGAAATACTAGACATGTGCATTCGTTTTCGTTAGAATGCATTTTCGTCCGAAAATCGGGTATTTTCGTTATCGTTTTAACGAACGAAAACGAAAGCGCAAGAAACGAAAACTGAAAGATCCGACATAAAAAATGCTTTTTTTTCGTTTTCGTTCAGATCCGACGATTTTCGATGCTTTGTCGAATTTCCGTCTGAATACAGTGAATAGGTATATTCCCTGTATTCAGAACGACGATTTTCGATGCTTTGTCGAATTTCCATCTTTCAATTTCACAAATTCATCGAAAAGCGTTGTTCTGAATACAGGGAATAGGTATATTCACTGTATTTAGAACGACGATTTTCGATGCTTTGTCGAATTTCCGTCTTTCAATTTCACAAAGTCATCGAAAATCGTCGTTCTGAATACAGGGAATAGGTATATTCCCTGTATTCAGAACGACGCTTTTCGATGCTTTGACGAATTTCCATCGTTTAATTCGACAAAGTCATCGAAAATCTTCGTTTTTGGACGAAAACTTTCCCGACGAAAATGAAATAAATCAAAACGATTTTCGCGAGTAACAAAATAAATTTATTTTCTGGACGAAAACGAAAAAACAAAACAAAATATTCCAGTCTGCACATGTCTAGGAAATACCCATAGATAATACCAAACTGCAACAGAGAAACATCAAGTCTCCTAGCCTTCCAGGCAAGGGTGTCTTGAAAGCTGCATAACTCTCAGAACTGGATGGACAGAAAAACAAATCTTTGGCGGGAGAAACAGATCCCATGTATTGCATGCATTTTATCTGCATTTACCTGAGCCACATGTCTGGAAATATAAAAAAAAAAATCATTAGCATATTTGAAATCCCAACACTTCAATAGTATAAGCCCATGTAATGGAGCTAGTGTAATGATGAGAGCCCTGGAACTTGCATTGTTAAAAGCTGACCATCAATGGCAGCTCCCATACAGTATTTCTATATTGACAGGTTGGTTCTAAGTTATAAAACTCACCAGTTTATTGTAATAATTAAAATGACTCATTGGTGACTGGAAATGAACACCTGTACAACTACAAGAGAACAATTGCAAAACTGACTAATCATCACAGGATGATTAGTATTTAAAAAAAAGTAAAGCCCTGTACACACGATCGGTTTGTCCGATGAAAACAGACCGATGGACTGTTCTCATCGGACAAACCGATCGTGTGTGGGCCCCATTGGTTTGTTTTCCATCGGTGAAGAAAAATAGAACATGTTTTAAATTTTTCCTTTGCATAAAAAAACAATAGAAAAAAACGATCGTCTGTGTGGAAGTCCATCGGTCAAAAATCCATGCATGCTCAGAATCAAGTCAACACATGCTCGGAAGCATTGAACTTCATTTTTCTCAGCATGTCATAGTGTTTTACGTCGCCGCATTTTGGCACAGTCGGATTTTTGACTGATGGTGTGTAGGCAAGACTAATGAAAGTCAGCTTTATCGGATATCCGATGAAAAAATCCATCGGATTAAATTCCATCAGATATCCGATCGTGTGTACGAGGCTTTACACTTATTTAGTACTTGAGAAA
Organism: Rana kukunoris; assembly: GCA_029574335.1. Taxonomy (NCBI): domain Eukaryota; kingdom Metazoa; phylum Chordata; class Amphibia; order Anura; family Ranidae; genus Rana; species Rana kukunoris. The sequence goes on from JAJQKJ010000639.1 coordinate 59,182, forward strand.
ATAATAAGCACAACACTTTTTTTCACTTGCACAGAGATCATACAGTAGGGGTGTAGGCATCTGTGCTGCAGCCTGAGCACCTGCATCTCCCTTGTCCCCATCCTGCACTTAGTGGGAGCCGCTCAGGGGAACAGATCGTTGGGAGACGAGCTGTCACTTGTAAACACAGAAGCCAAACATGTGTTTACAAGTGATAGTGGTGAGCAGGGAGCAGAAGACCTGAGCCAAAGGAGGTGGAAATGAGTTCCACCAAGTTCCAGCTGTAAAAAAAAAAAGCCCTGAATAAGCATACCTAAAGCACATTAAAATAGGTCTAAAATTAAAACAAAATAATGCTTACTTGCAGTACAATGAGAAACATACTAATAGCAAACTGTCAGTAACCATTCTTTAAATATCTGGTTTGAGTAAAGTGGATTTTAGTTGGTTGCTTTATAACTTGTTCTGTTATGCTGAATAAGTTTAAATTTATAAAAAAAAAACAAAAAAAAAAACAATGAGCTCAAAAGGCAAAACATCTCCACACAGAAAATGTTAAGCACTGGGGTCATTTATTACATGAGAAGAGGGCGTTCACTTGACAAAATTATATTTTGCTTAACTTAGTGAATAAGGTGAGATTGACGTCATTCAATCAATCTCATGGGAGCAAAAAAATGTATTTGCACAATTCATTTTAAACATCAACTTTACCTCATTCACTAAGCTAAATGCAAATTTTCTTTAATAAATAAACCTAATTGTTTTAAATTCTAACCCTTGCCACCAACAAAAAAAAAATGAAATACTTGTTTGCAGCAGATACTGATGTTTAACATAGTGCTGAGGTTATTTTCTTACACATAACCAATTGGTGAGTTAAAAAAACACTGGCTAAATTCTAGGGAACACTGGATATGTATACATTATACATGTTGACCTGGGTTTATTTAAAAACCTGTTAAGCACAAAAAGTTAAGGCAACCCATATAAGCATGTCACCTTCTGTCATTGTCTAGTCAAATGATCCTAAAAATATATATATAAATAAAAAGTGTTGTGACAACTAGTTTATTTTGTAGTATTTATTTAATTAAGACTATGGGCCAGATTCAGGAACAGTTACGCTGGCGGATCGAGTGATCCGCCAGCCTAACTGTGACTTTGAGCCTGCGTTTCTGTTTTCTGTAACCAGAAAACAAGAAACGCCGGGTTGAAGTTCCGATGCGAGCAGCGTAACTGAGTTTCGCCATCGCATCGTTACTTCAACTTAAAAATGGCGCCGGGGGCGTTCCCGCCGATTTACGCTCAAAAAATATGTTAATGAGCGGAAATCGGCAATTCACGATCGAAATCCGGCGCGACGCAATGACGATACAACGTTTCCGGACGGGATACGCGGCGCATAGATATACCTACATGGGGTTGGAGTATCCTATGTTAGGTATAGGCGTCGTCATCGCGTCGGAAAAAAAAAAAAAAAACGTCGCTTGCGTAAAACGGTCATGAATGGGAATGTGACGTCATTGACGTTCATTCACAGATTTTGGAGCATGCGCACGGGGATGTTTTGACACTCGACGCATGCGCAGTACGTTGGCGGCGGGATCGCGCGTAGTTAGCATACTACACGCCCCGTACCCGCTAAATTTGAATTCCGCCGGCTCATTTGTGATGCGCTGCCGCAACTTTAGGAGCAAGTGCTTCGTGAATGACAGCACTTGCTCCTAAAATTTCGGCAGCGCAATGCAAATGAGAAGCGTTACTCCAGAGCAAAGATGCTCTGGACTACCTGAATCTGGCCCTTTATATATATATATGCATATGCACTTTAGTACTTTATTGACTTCCTCTTGATTTTCATTCCTTTGCGTAAACATTTTTTCCCTTTAAGCATTCACATCTTTATGAAAAAATACCATATTCCTAACTCAAGCATTATTTTCTTTTATATAAAAATAACACACTTAATCTTGCAAGTTTTCAGAAATGTGTCTAGCATAAAAATCAAATGTTTCTAGTAGAAGGGTGTCATATTCTATACTTGGCTGTTCTCCAAAAGCATTATCCTCTCATAAAATTATCAGGATCTTTTTTGGCAATGATCGTGAGCAGCAGTTATTCCAAATTAATGTTATTAAGCTGCATAGAGAACTGCCTGGAAAATCTATGTTTTGACTACAGAGTACTGGTTTCTAGCGAGACAGTGTGCAACATATTTGGTGCATATATCCAAAAAAAAATTTTCTGAGTTAGTTTACATATCCCTATGTGTAGTATTCCTTGGCTCATATAAGGCATTGAAGCATATTCTGGAATCACAGTAAATAGCCCCAAATATGTTTGCTTTTTCTTTCTTTCTTTTCTTTTTTTTTTTCATTTGGCTTTGTACCACAGTGCCACATCATCACACTTCTGTGTGTGAGAAAATGTTTCATGATGGAATGCAATAAATATAAAGGTGCACTCCTATCAAGAGTGAAAATTCAAATTCATACAGTAGTTGCAGTCTACACAACTTCAATCACTAATACTTTTATTTTTATCCATGTACAAAATAGCTAATTGTTGCGTTATTGCAACCCAGAGCTGTAATGCTGCTGTCAGTCTGAAACATTCAAATCTGACAAGTTTTTCTGTCTACAGCTGTCTACATCTAGGGTGGGCTTTGTTCTGCATCTTGAGTTTATGAAACGGCACAAGAAAGAATCAGGTTGCAAGAGGCTTCAAAAACCAACCCAAAAGCACATGTGAGTATTTGATAAATCAAGTTAATACATAGAAAGAAACATGTATTCCCAACAATCTGGCATGAGCATTGTCACCATCCCTAATACATAAAAAAAGGAAATACCTCTTAGGCCCCGTACACACGATCGAACATGTCCACTAAAACTGGTCTGCAGACCAGTTTCAGCGAACATGTTCGATGGTGTGTATGGCCTATCGGATCGTTTCCCAGCAGGCAAAAGTTTCCAAACATGCTTAGAAACCTGTCCTCTGGAAACCTGTCCGTCGGACATGTTCGATGGTTAGTACACTAAATCATCGGACCAATATCCCGCGCATGCTCAGAATCAAGTCGACGCATGCTTGGAAGCATTAAACTTTGTTTTTTCATCACTTCGTTGTGTTCTACGTCACCGCGTTCTGGTCCGAGGGGATTTTGGTCCGATGGTGTGTACGCACATCAGACCAACAGACCACTTCAGCCTTGTCTGATATAAAACGGTCCGTCGGACGTGTTTCCTCGGACATGGTGGGATTTTATGGGCAATGAAAAGCAAATTCCAAATATTTGAAAAAATATATAAATGTATTATTACAAAAAATTACAAAAAGTATATCCATGTCATATTATACATATAAACCACAAAATGGTACTTTAAATCAAGTTAATACAAAGTTAAATTGAGTGGAATTTTTGAGTTTGTTTCAGTTATAACATGTTCTGAATAGATATACCAGTTCAGATGATTTAGTAAGCAAAGGAAAGTAGTTAGTTTACCTACTGATTACTTGTTTATCTTATGCAATACCTTTAAGACCATTTGCCATTTTTTTTAAAGAGTTTTATTTGTACTGTAAAACAGATTTATGTTATTTCTTAATTAGTGAACGCAACATGAATATGAAGTAGTGTACTTTAGTATAACTACACTTCTATGTAAAACTCATTACATTCACTGTCTTTTCCAAGTACACTCCAAGTGACTTAAAGCGGATCTCCACCCTAAAGTGAAGATCCGCTGATCGGAACCCTCCCCCCCTCCGGTGTCACATTTGACACCTTTCAGGGGGGAGGGGGGTGCAGATACCTGTCTAAAGACAGGTATCCGCACCCACTTCCGGCACGCAGTCTCGGGCAAAAGACGGGCTTTTCCCGTTGTGTGCTGGGAACTCTCGGCTCCCAGCACACAGCGGGAGCCAATCGCGGGCGCAGCGCGACTCGCGCATGCGCCGTAGGGAACCGGGCAGTGAAGCCGGAGCGCTTCACTTCCTGGTTCCCTCGCCGTGGATGGAGGGGGGAGCAGCAGGGTGACGAGCGATCGCTCATCCTCTGCTGCGGACGCCGCTGGACTCCAGGACAGGTAAGTGTCCTAATATTAAAAGTCAGCAGCTGCAGTATTTGTTGCTGCTGGCTTTTAATATTTATTTTTGGTGAACCATCCACTTTAAGTTATCTGAGGCTTGTGTTAACAGATTTGGTCCTATAAATGTCTTGTGGCAGTTAATTGACAAAGGAGCTTGAGGACTAAACTGCAACTTGCATATGTTCAGTGTTGTGAACCTCTGCGCTGTGTTGGGGATCAAGTGTTACCAAGCTGTCAAATAAATAACGATTCAACAAAAATGAATACAAAAAAGGGCAGCACAGTGGTGCAGTGAGTAGCACTTTCGCCTAGCAGCAAAAGGGTCGCTGGTTCGAATCCTGACCACGACACCATCTGCCTGGAGTTTGCATGTTCTCCCTGTGTCTGCGTGGGTTTCCTCCGGGTACTCCGGTTTCCTCCCACACTCCAAAGACATGCTGGTAGGTAAATTGGATCTCATCCAAAATTGGCCCAGTATATATGTATATATGTGTGTATGACTGTGTGTCCCTAGTGTGTCAAGATCCTACAGGGTAAAAATGACTGCACCAGCCAAGCAGACACTGGCTGGAAAAAGCGCCCAGAGGCGATTCAGTTCGCATGCGTTACGCTATACAAGTCATTCATTCATTCAGGTGTCTGGGTTGCTGCAACCCTGGATTGTGTTCCCACAATGTGACAAAATAATAGTGTAGAGTAGGGTTGAGCAGTCCAAATCAATTGCGTGAACATCAATGTACTAAAACAATAAATATATAAACATTCCACCAGGCCTCAATGAGGTGTTGTCCTTTAGGCCGTGTACACACAATCGAACATGTCCGCTGAAACTGGTCCGCCGACCAGTTTCAGCGGACATATCCGATCGTGTGTACGACCTAGCGGACAGGTTTTTCCAGCGGACAAATTTCAAAGCATGCTTTGAAATTTGTCCGCTGCAAACCTGTCCATCGGACATGTCCGCTGGTTAGTACGCCTAACCAGCGGACATAAATCTCCCGTATGCGTCGAATGGATTCGTCGCATGCGTGGAAGTATTTTACTTCCTGGATTGGTGATGTGGCGGCGTCAACGACACCGACACGTCACTGAGTTATCCGTCCAGGGGATTTTGGTCCGATGGTGTGTACACGCCATCGGACCAAATATCCGAGAAGACATGTCCGCTGGAAACGGTCCGTCGGACATGTTTCAGCGGACATGTCTCCACGTCTGTACGCGGCCTTAGACTATTCCTGTGATGGGATGAAGTATGGGATGTCACTTTGATGGGATATTTGCTTTATTCATTTATTTTTCTAGTTGGATTCCAGGTCATTTGTTTGTAATTTTCCATAGGCCTCTGTTGTGATATTGAATCTGTTGAGGTTGTGTGGTCCTTTATGGAATTATTCAAGGAATTTGACTGGGTCAATTAATTGTATTTGTTATTGCATCTTGCTTTATTAACCTGTATATTTAATTGATCTAGTATATAAGCATGTATAATAACATTTTTGTCATTTTTTTTCTAACTAGGTATCTACCTGGGATGATGGGGGTCAGCTTTGTCTCTTCTGTTTTCCTATGGCGGACATGTGATCTTCTGGGCAGGTGGCGATGTCAGCGAGCTCTGCTTGACCCACAAGTCATGCCTGCAACATGACGTGGTGCGGCTTCCATAGCCATGAGATGAGACTCCTATGCACATGCGCACGTGGTCTTCATGTGTGCATTGTGGTAGATCTGACTCAGTGACGTCACACGCGGGCACCTACCCGCATGGTGTCTGATGCAAAGTTGGGGACTATATCTAGTGGGCATTAGCCCGCTGGATGGTGCAGTGAATAGTCATCCAGGGGAGGTTACTAGTCAGTGCCCATGGCAGCACAATGAGATTTCTCCTCTTATTGGACTACTCTATACCGGCCACTGGAGCAGCACTATTGGCTTTTTTTGTGTACTTATTTTTGATTATCTATTTTAATTATATGTTTAATTGCTATATCACCATCTGATGGGGTCTCTTCTTCCTCTTTAGGTCATGGGTATTCATCAGCCATACTCCATACCAGCATCCTGATAACCGCCATACCCCATACCAGCATCCTGATCATCTCTATATGCCATACCAGAATCTTGATCACGCCATATGCCATACCAGATTCCTGATCACCACCATACCTCATACCAATGTCCTGATCACCACCATTCACCACACCATTGTCCTGATAACCCCCAAAATCCATACCAGAATCCTGATTACCGCCATACACCATACCGGTGCCCCAATCACCATCACACCCCATACCAGCACCATGATCATCGCCATACCCCATACCAGCATCATGATCACTACCATACCCCATTTCAGTGTCGCGATCACTGCCATATTTTTTTTTTTTTAAATATGTCTTTATTAAAAGAGTTGCAGAACATGGTATGGCAAAAAAAAAACAGAACATATGAGAATGTTTTAAGGACGTTAAGCATAGAAAGCAGGAATGGAGGGATCATACAGAAAGAAAAACAAAAACAAAAATGTACGCAGTAGTCCAATAGAGTTGATACTGTACTCCGACCAAGTGGAGGGGGGGGAGACTGCGCACCCCACGTGACATGGGGGGGTAGCTCCGTAAGGCACGTCCAAAATATAAGAGGGGGAGGAAGGAGGGGGAGGAAGGAGGGGGGGAGGGGGGGACATCAGTCCCGCGGGGGATCCAGGTAGAAAAAGGACATCTTCTCAAAGTTCAACCTCTCCGTGGGGGTGAGAGTGTACAGCATGAAAGGTTGCCATATATGATAGAAGCGAGTTTTGCTCCGTTCATGGGTCAGATCCGTGTTGAGCTTGTCCTTGTATAGTAACTGCAATAGTTCCCTTTGGACTTGAGAGGTGGTTGGGCAGTCCGTGGAAATCCATTTCTGTAGGATGGCCCTCCTGGCGAGCATTAGACAGATCAGGATCCAGTCTTTACTAGGGGGTGCGTTTGGGGGCGACCAGGGGAGCAACTGGGGGTCCCAGTGGCCGAAGATAAGCAGTAGCGAATCCTTGGGTAGGTGCACCAGGGTGACATCAAAAACATATTGAATGACTTGTTCCCAGAACCTGGCTATGAGTGAGCAGGACCAAAACAGGTGGGCTAGATTTGGCTTGGGTTGTTGACAGAGGGGGCAATCTGGGGTGGCATGGGCTCGACTAAAAGGGATGTGGGCCCGGTGGATGATTTTGATCTGAGCCTCTCTCCAGATCTCATTGGGTACTAGTCTGTGGACGGTGTTAAGGCCATGAAGGAGTTTCTCCACCAGATCAGGGGCAGAGAAATCTTTCGACCAGTTGGCAGCAGACGAGGATGACAGGGAGGGAGTGACGTGTAGAAGGAGAGGGAGGTATATTTCCGAGATTCTGTACGATCCCCGGGTAAGAAGGGTGTCGGTAAAGGAACTCTTGAACCTTTTACTATCATCCCTGCAGGTACTTTTCAAGAAACTGATGCATTGATTGTAATGGAAAATGTGTGAGGGGGGAGGGAGAACTTGTCTGCCAGGGCTCTGAAGCCTATGGGGCGGCCCGATAGAGGGTCACTAGGCATGTGCATTTCGTTTCGTTCCGAATCGAAATTCGGACGAATTTTCCATTATTCGGACATTCGGATGCATACGAATTTCCGAATTGCTATAATAACAAAAAATTTCGACCGTTTTCGGAATTCGTTCATTTTCGACCGAATTTCGAAAAAAAAAAAAAAATGGTCGAAATCGAATTTTTTTTTTCGAATTCCGAATCGAATACCCGCGGACTAAATTCGATCGGAATTCGAAAAAAAAAAAAAAAAAAAAAAAAAAAAAAAAAAAATTCGAATTTAATTCGAAAAAAATTCTATTAGAAAAGAGACTATTTGTTTTCTAATCTGGTTGAAATATTTTCGATTTCGACCGATTTTTTCGAAATTCGGTCGAAAACGAACGAATTCGAAAAACGAATTCAACTCATGTAACGAACCTAACTTAACGAAATTTATTAAATGACGAATTGAAACGAAACGAATTTTTCACTTTTGCACATGCCTAAGGGTCACACAGGGAATAAAAAATTTCTAGGCCCTTTACCTGCCATATGAGGTAAGGATGGTGTTCCAGACCAGGTTGAAAGCTTGGGTTTCCCCGGATAGGGAGATGGCGTGAAATAGAGGATGGTGTATTAAGGGCTTTCCTGACCTCTCTCCAGGCGACGACCGTGTCCCGAAGAAGGAGATTGTGTTGGAGGGGGGGAGGAATAGATTTCCAGTGACAATGGAGAAGGGCCGTTAGGGAGTAGGGGCGGACCATTGCTAACTCTAAGGGGTAGTTTGAGCATCGGGAGGACTGGGTGATCCAATCCAGGCTCGTTCGCAATAAGCATGCCAAATTATAAAGTCTGATGTTTGGCAGGGCAATGCCCCCCTCGCGCCTGGGAAGATTTAGTTTGGCAAAAGCTATGCGCGCACGTTTGCCACGCCAGAGGAACTTTGAGATGGCCGAGTTTAGGGATTTGATGTCTTTGTGGCGAAGAAGTAGGGGGATGGTCTGTAATGGGTACAATAGGCGCGCAAAGCTAATCATCTTGACTAGGTGGCATCTACCCAGTAGCGAGAGAGGCAGGTCCATCCAATTTCCCAGTTCTTGGGATATTTTCGTAAACAGGGGGGGATAGTTGAGATGATATAGGGAGGAGGGCAGTTTACCTATTTTAATTCCCACGTATGTGATATGGGACCTGGCCACAGTAAATAAAGAATTTTGGGACCAGGAAGGGACAGTGAGGGAACCTATGGGGAGAATTTCACTTTTGCTATAATTGATACGGAGCCCCGAGCACTGCCTGAATTCATCAAAAGTGGTTTTGATCGTGGACATGTCCTGGGAAGGGCTGGATGTGAAGATGAGGACGTCGTCTGCAAATAGTGACGTGCGAAGGTCAGGGTCTCCAATCTGTATGCCATGGAGAGGGGCTTTCTGGGTCAGGTATCGGGATAGGGGTTCAAGTGCGATGTTAAAAAGGAGTGGGGAAAGCGGGCAGCCTTGCCTCGTACTTTTGTGTAGCCGGAATTCCTCTGAGAGGAGGCCCGCGGCCACTAATTTCGCGGCAGGGGCAGTGTACATAGACTCAACTAGATGTGTGAAGGGGCCAGAGAAGCCCATATTGGACATGACTATGGAGAGCCATTCGAAGCTGACGTTATCAAAGGCTTTCTCCGCGTCTAATGTGATGATAGCATGATCCCCTTTAGGGTTACATTTTGCGTGTTCGAGGGCTAGCATTACTTTCCTAATATTCATGGTGGCCGTCCTGCCCTTCACAAAGCCAGATTGTGCGAGGTGGATCAGGGAGGGTATGATGGACGCCAACCTAGTGGCAGCAATCTTGGAGAGGATCTTAACATCGAGGTTCAGAAGTAAAATGGGCTAGTGTTGAGCAGAATATGCCATATTCGATTTCGCGATATATCTCGAATATATAGTCGAATATTCGAGATATATTCGCTAAATACGAATATTCGTGATATTTTTTGGAAATGAAATTATTGCGAATTTTCGCTATTGCGAATGCGAATGCGAATGCGACATTTCGAGAAATGCGGAATGGAGCACTCTGATTGGCTCAGAATATTCGTGATATTTTACAATACAAAATAATTGCGAATATTCGAGAAATGCGGAAGGAGCACTCTGATTGGCTCAGAATATTTGTGATATATTACAATACACAATAATTGCGAATATTCGGCAAATGCGGAAGGAGCACTCTGATTGGCTCAGAATATTCGTGATATATTACAATATAAAATAATTGCGAATATTCGAGAAATGCGGAATGGAGCACTCTGATTGGCTCAGAATATTCGTGATATATTACAATATAAAATAATTGCGAATATTCGAGAAATGCGGAATGGAGCACTCTGATTGGCTCAGAATATTCGTGATATATTACAATATAAAATAATTGCGAATATTCGAGAAATGCGGAATGGAGCACTCTGATTGGCTCAGAATATTCGTGATATATTACAATACAAAATAATTGCGGAATTTCGAGAAATGCGGAATGGAGCACTCTGATTGGCTCAGAATATTCGTGATATATTACAATATAAAATAATCGCGCGATATCGCTATTGCCGAATAATCGCATTGCGATTTTTCGGCAATATAAAATGAGCGCTGCAGCTACTCGGCCCAAGGTCTCTAACCATACCAGCAATGCTTTTAGACGTCGATGGGGATCTCTAGGATGTGATCTGTTCTAAAAAAAAAATTGAAAAAATTTGAATATTCGAAATAGCGAATATTCGCCGCGATATTCGTGTTATTCGCGAATACTCGAATATGCAATATTCGTAGCGAATATTCGCAATGCGAATATTCGTGAGCAACACTAAAATGGGCCTATATGAACCGGGTTCCAAAGGGTCCTTACCCTTCTTCTCCAAAAGTTTTATGATGGCCTGGTTGCCAGTGGGTAGGTAGGTGCCGCCTGACCAGATATGCTGGTAGACTTTGTGTAGGGCGGTGGAAACAGTTGAACTAAAGGATTTATAGAATTCTCCCGTAAAGCCATCCGGGCCTGGGGCTTTAGAGGGGGCAAGTGTTTTAATGACGGATTGCACCTCCAGGATGGATATAGGGGCATTCAGAGCTTCGAGTTGAGAGGGGGATACCTGATCCAGGGATATATTTTGGAGAAAGTTGCGGGCCGTCGGTTTGTCAATAGGATCCGGGGCATAGAGGGAGGAATAGAATTGGCGCATAGCAGCATTGATACCTTTTGGGGTATTGTGTACTGAACCCGACGAGTCCCTCAGAGATGTGATATGGGTCGGGCGGTTGGGGCCTTTGCTCAGTCTGGAGAGGAGTCTCCCAGCCTTGTTGCCAAACTTGTGGAAGGGAGGCATCCAGACGTGCCTTCTGGGTCTGCTCGAGGGTGGCTGCCCAAGTGTCAAAGGATTGTTTGGCCGTAAACCAGGTCTGCCGGTTGGGGGGGGGAGTTGTCAGTGTAGAGGGCCCGCTGGGCCTTGTGCAGTGTAGCGCTGGCTAGTTTGTAATGTCTGAGTGCGTTTTTCTTGAAAGTGGCGGCGTACGCTATTATGCATCCTCTGAGGAAGGCTTTACCCGCTTCCCAGAAAAGATTAGGGTTGTCTGTGTGTGGCGCGTTAGTCAAAGCGTAGTCCGACCAGGCTTTGTCCAGGTGTTGGTGGAAATCGGAGTTGTTGTGGAGGTAGGAGGGGTACCGCCAGATTCTGGGGTTGGAGTTCAGGTCAGGGACGTCCAACGTGGTCGAGACCGGGGCATGGTCCGAGATCACGATGTCATGTATGTCGGCTTCCGAGATCAGTGGAAGGAGAGAGTCAGAGCAGAATAGATAGTCCAGTCTCGTGAAAACATTGTGGGGGTTAGAGTAGAACGAGAATTCCCTGTCCGCCGGGTGACGCAAACGCCATATATCGTGAAGGTGTAGTGAGTCCATTGTCGATGCTAAAAGGGTCTGGGTGGGAGGAGCTGAAGGAGAACGAGAATGTCTGGCGGAGGATCTGTCATCTGTCAGGTGCATTGTGGAATTATAATCCTCTCCTATCAGATGTGGGTGGGAAGGGTCCCGAAGCGCCCAGGTCGTGAGGTCACTGAAAAAAGCATTCGTGGGGCTATTGGGTGCATATACATTAGTGATGATCATGTCCCTAGATCCCAGTTGGATACCGGCAGAGATGAAACGGCCCTCGGAGTCAGACTCCGAGGACAGGATCTTGCAGGGAAGATTTTTGTTAACGAGGATCACTACCCCCGCTTTGCGTCCGCAGGAGTCAGAGCCGAGGACCGTGCCGACCCAGAGTTTCCGCATCCGTGGAAAGTCCGGAGTGGACAAGTGGGTTTCCTGGAGGAGGGCAATGTCGGTCTTGAGTCTTTTAAGGTGGCGCAAGACTTTCATTCTTTTATTAGGGGAACGGAGCCCTTTAACATTCCAGGAGACTATTTTCATGTTGGGAAAACTATCAGAGGGGTGTGGGCAGGATGTGGAGGTGAAATGCATGGCATCATGGCGTGTGGCAGGAGCAAAGTACAAGGAACGCATACAGAGCAGTGAATATCTGGGAGAGAGGCTGGCGAGGTGACCGGATCACTTAAGGGGGGGGGGGGGAGGATGGGGGTGAACATAGGAAACAACAAACATCGGGAACTTCACTTTTTTCCGCATGGAGCCACTGAATAGGACTCCCAAACAGGACTCTCAATGCTGCATATCACCCGCGGTGTTGACAAGGGGGGCATAAGCAGCAGGACTAATGTGTGGGGGGCAGGGGCCAGACAGGTATCCCTGTAGGAGAATGGAAGAGCCCGATTAGACCCTATAAATGTAGACAAAACCATAACACAATGCACATACTTAAGAAACTTTAACAGATAGTACCATAATGCAAAAGAACATAAAACAATACCAAGTACGACAAAATAAAAGATAGCATTGAATAAAAAATAGCATTGGGCCTACCGGGGTGCCCTTGGGCAAGGAAGAGGGCGAAGTCTAGTAGAAAAAAAAAACGAACGTCACAAGAGGGATCCAGGACGATCGTAGAAAAAACATAGTAGCGCCAAGGCGATGCGGCTGTCAAAAGGGGATTCAAGAAGAAATTTGTTGTCGGCCGGATCCAGAGGCCTTGAATCTTTTGGGAGATTCTTTACGTGGGCTCCCGTGCTCCAGGGCCCGGTTGGAGGGCGACGCTCTTGGAGATAGGTTGTTGTGAGGGCCTGGGCGATGGGAACGCAGATACGCCTCTGCTTCAGAGGGATCGTGGAAGGAGAGTTGATCCCCGTTAGGTGCTTTGAGCCGAAGTACGGACGGAAATGCCAGGGTGAACTTGACCTGCAGTCGGTGGAGCTCCGAGCAAATCGGTTGGAAGGCTTTTCTCTTTTTGGAAACGTCAACGGAGTAGTCGGCAAACACCAGGATATTCATGCCGTCTATCTGGAGGATCCGAGACTGCCGGAACTTCTGCAGGATGAGGGCCTTCTCCGAATAGTTGAGATATTTGGCGATCACTGGGCGAGGTGATTTGCGATCAGAGCTGAAGAGACCCATGCGGTGGGCACGTTCAACCGCGCAGGGGCCAGGCAGGCCCAAGGCCTCAGGGATGCGTTGTGAGCAGAGTTCTGAAAGAGCCGAGGGTTGCAGCGATTCGGGGACGCCAATAAAACGCAGATTACTCCTCCTGGATCTGTTCTCTAATTCATCCAGCTTGTCTAGGATATATTTATTCGTCTTGTCTTGTGCGTGTTCTATGGATTGGGCCTGGTACAGCTCCTCTTCTATGTTAACGATGCGGCTCTCAGCTTCATTCAGCCTTGATGCATGTTCCCCCAGCTGTGCCTGGATCTTTTGCATGCCTGTGTGAATGGCATTCTCCACTGAGGTGGTAATCATAGGTGACAACAGAGCAGCCACTGCTTGGGCTATGAGCTCAATGTTGTTTGCACCTGCACCTGTGTCCCCAGTGTGTGGATGAGCTGGGAGGGTTGGGATGGCCTGTGGGGAGGGTGAGGGAGCTGGTGTAGTGCTCACCTCCATCGCGGGAGCTGTATTTGCTGCCGCGTCCGAGTAGGCCGAAGCCGGGGCCTCGATTTGCGGCTGCCCCGTCGGCGCCGTGGCGGCCGCGTACGATCGCGCGCCGCCTTTCGCCAGGAATTTGTCCATCCTCACTCAGGGAGGGGTGGCGGATGGTAGTGGCAGGGTTCGGTGGCGGGTCTGCCTGGTTTTTTAGGCCGATTTTGTGCCTGTCAGCGGGAGCTGATTAGGGTATCAGCTAGTCCATGCGGCGCTGAACCGGAAGTCATCACTGCCATATTTAATACCAGTGTCCTGATCAATGCCATTTCCCATACCAGCATCATAATCACAGTCATACCCGATACCAGTGGCCTGATAATTGCCACACCAGTGTCTTTATCACTGTGCTATGGTAACTATTTCTTATGGCCGATATGCTGTAAAAGGTATGTATTATGTATGAATTCCAAGAATTTATATTTGAAGTAATTTTCAGTTTTCTAAGCCCATACAGGGTAGCAGGGTGAATGTATGTGACTACTGTGTGTAGAAGCTCCTGTGAGAAAGAGCATTGAGGCCACTGACACAACCTCATCTTTAATTACATCTACAAAACATATACATGTGGTAGGTGTTACTAAGTGGGTAGATCACTCCCCCAAACATGTTCTTGTAATACAACTTTGCAGTCAGACAACTCAGCAGAATCCAATTTGTGCATAGCATTTGAAGCCAGAGAAAGACTTAACATGTGGGTGACAAAAATAAAAACTCTAGCCTCTAGCTGCATTACATGACATCTTCTAGTTGGCTACACTTCAGCTTTAAACTGAATAGTATATATCGCTATTATGGAAATACTATGTAAATAGATAGATAGATAGATAGATAGATAGATAGATAGATAGATAGATAGATAGATAGATAGATAGATAGATAGTAGTATGTAGTTAGTAAAGTGTTTTTTTGTGTGTGTGTGTCTGACACTCACAAACACACAATTTAATGTCCTGCTGGAGGCTTATGCAATGCATTACAGGGGATTTAGCACAGTTTACGTCCCAGAGAACAAGCACTAAGAGGAAAAAAATAGACAGGCAGACTTTGGCTGTGCGGGAATGATGCTTGCTTTTCCAGGCTCTGCTGAAATGTTTATTTATAACTCCCACTGTCTGGCAGAATCCTTGCCAATCAAAACACTTGAAGGATTTTCCAACTGGTTGGGAGCATTCCATTTCAAAAAAGCTTTCTTTTAGGGGGGTCGGGATACTTGATATGAGTTAAGCTGTAAAATTAGTTTCAGAACAGTGGGTTATCTAAACTCAAGTCAGCTTGTAAAAAAATGAATATATATATATATATATATATATATATATATATATATATATATATATATATGTTAAACCCCTTGGACTGTGTGTAAAGAAAGCAAATATACATGGTTTTGACAGATACAAATTTTCCAATTAGCATCAATATTTGTTTGCTATGGTTTGTATTTGCAGTTAAGCAGTATATATCTAAAATGGAAAATGACGCAAATAATATATATCGTTATTTTCTTAGTACAAAATACTGTATGTTTTTTTTTTCTTCTTCTTGTTCCTAAATAAGGTTATGTAAACGCATTTTTTTTCTGCTGGATGAAGTTTTATTAAACACTAAATAAATCTAATTTCTAAATGGGACATGTTTGAATTGTACATTATGCTTTTTGTGGCAGGCTAAGATATCGTATTCCTGTATCTTCCCGAATATAAAGTAAAACGGTATACCATATTTATCCTCTCGTAGATTACCGTTGGTAATGGTTTGTGGGTTCTGGAACATCATTTAATAACAAAATAAAACAGTAAGAAAAAGATTGTTTATGTCATACATAAATACCAATTGTCAAAAAGATAAGTATAATCTGCTGATAACTGATCTAAACATGACATGCCAATTACCCTACACTAGGGATGAGCCAAACATCCCCCCCCTCCGTTCGGTTTGCACCAGAACCTTTAAACGGATCGATCATTCGCTCGAACTTTAGAACACCAATGAAGTCAATGGGACTCAAACGTTCAAAATCAAAAGTGCTAATTTTAGAGGCTAATATGCAAGTTATTGTCGTAAAACGGGGTTGGGGACCTGGGTCTTGCCCCAGGGTACATGTATCAATGAAAAAAAAAAGTTTTAAAAACTGACTTTTAATGAGTGAGTGAGTGAGTGAAAAACTTATATAGCGCAACAAATACGAACTGAATCGCCTTGGGGCGCATGGTATCCATTTCCTACTATATTTTGCCTTCGGAATAGATGGATTTTGAGTTTTTTTCTGAAGGCCTGGTGATTTACTTCTGTTCGGATGCTGGTTGGTTCATAGTCTAGGTCCTTGGACTGCAAATCTCTGTTCTCCTTTGGACTTGTATCTGGCCTTGGGTATCTGGAGTAGATTTTGGTTGGTAGAACGGAGAACGCAATCGGGGTTGTGATATATTCATTTTTCACATAGATATTGGGGGGCACTTCCTTGCACACATTTGTGTGTTAGGCATAGTGCCTTAAACATTATTCTGTCTTTTACTGGCAACCAGTGAAGGGATCTCAGGGAGGGAGAGATTGATTCCCAGAGTTTTTTACCTGTTACAAGGCGTGCCGCCGTATTCTGGATGACTTGTAGCTGAGCAATTTGGTGCTTTGGGAGTCCGAGATAAAGGGAGTTTGCATAGTCGAGTCTGGAATTGATTATTGTTCCTACCACAACTGTTATGTCTTCTTTTGGGATAAAGGGAATGAGTCTACGTAGAAGGCGCAGCAGATGGTGAGATTCGCTGACTACTGAGCTAATTTGTGCATCCATTGTCATTTCGGAGTCAAAAGTGACTCTGAGACTTTTGACTTTGGTGCTGGGGGTTATGGTTTGTCCTAAAATGGACTGGGGTGTCCATGTTGTTGTGACAGGTCTCTTTTGGTTGGTGTGGAGCAGAAGAAGTTCTGTTTTTGAGCCATTAAGTTTAAGGTAACCCTCTGTCATCCAATTTTTCTATTAAAGTAAGGCATTTCTCTAGTCCGAGATAATGATCCTTTTTGTTGCTGATGCGAAAGTAGAGTTGGGTGTCATCCGCGTAGGAATGGTAGAGTAGATTTTGATTACTGATGATTTAGAGGAGAGGGCGGAGATAGATATTGAATAGTACAGGCGACAGGGGAGACCCCTGAGGGACTCCGCATGACACTGTGCATTTTTCAGAAGTGAAAGGACCTAGTCACTGGGACCAGCAGGGACCACTCAGAACGTGCAGTAGGGAAACAGGCTGTGAACCAGGCTGCGTAGTTGCAAAGGCTGCTCTTGGTAGATGACCATCCACACCTGTGTAACACTGTATCACCAGTTGCCACCTCACCTTCAGGACTGCACAACAAAAAAATCCTCTAAAGATTGAGACTATTATTTGGCAAAGAATCAATTGTGGGCGTTTATATAAAAAACATGATAATAATAGCTTTATGGGTAAATTTAGTGGCTGGGTTTGTGTGGAAACTTCAGGCTCTCAAGTATTTTCTTCTGACCCGTATGCTTTCCATTGAACCAGATATTGTAATTTGTTCCTAAAGATCCTGGAATCAAGAATTTTCTCCACCACAAATTCTTCTGTACCTCAGCAGGTGGAGGAGGTGGAAGAATTCTTCAAGAAAAAGGATTTTCACCCAGTGGTTTGAGTAGTGATATGTGAAAAACAGGGTGAATCTTCATATTGCCCAGAAGTATTAAGCTAAAGGTGACCAGATTGATTTGAGAAGAAATCTGGAAAGGTCCTACAAATGTTTTGCCCATTTTAGCAGATGAAACATAAACCAGCACATTTTTAGTAGATAAACAAACTTTGTCACCCACATGAAAAGTAGGAAGTGACCTGCATTGTCTGTTAGCAGCCTTCTTGTACCAGTATTGCGCCGTCTTCAGAGTATCAATCAATTTTTCCTGAATCTTCTGTAGTTAGTCTATTGTTAACAGCAGGAATTGTAGTTGAGATAAGGAAACCAGGAAAAAAAAAATTGGATAATACCCAGTGTTTAAATTTTAAAGAACTTGTTTAAAGAAGTGGAATTGTTATAAGCAAACTCTGCCATAGAAAGATAGTCCACCCAGTCATCCTGAAGATAACTGACAAAACATGGAAAGAGCTGCTCCAATGTTTTATTGGTCCTCTCTGTCTGACCATTAATCTGAGGATGAAATGCAGAGGACAGGTTACACTTAATGCCCCATACACACAACCAGATTTGAAAAAAGTTGGATGTTTTTGCCGTCGGAATTCTGCTCAAGCTTGTCTTGCATACACACGGTCACACAAAATTTTTCTGAACTTTCGAGCGTTAAGAACGCGGTGACGTACAACACTACGACAGGGCGAGAAAAAGAAGTTCAATGCTTTCGAGCATTCCTCAAATTGTTTCTGAGAATGCATGTTTTTTTTTTCCCGGCAGAATTCCATACAGATGAACGTTTTTTCCGCTAGGAATTTTTTCCGTCGGGAAAATAGAGAACCTGCTCTCTATCTTTTCCGGCAGTTTTTTCATCGTAAAAAGTCTGATGGAGCATACACACAGTCGGGATTCTCGACCAAAAGCTCTCATCGGACGTTATCCGATGGGAAAACCAATCGTGTGTATGGGGCATAAGGCTAAACACATTTTTTTCCAAAATCTTGAGGTAAACTGCACACCTCTGTCAGACACCACATCATCAGGAATTCCATGTAGTTTAAAGATCACAAGTGTCCAAAAGTGTCTTTGTATGTATGCCATTAATGGTATCCTTCACTGAAAACACCAGAACTCAACAGTTCAAAAGGGTGTCTACATAGTTTGGGTCACATGTCATTTTGACGACCATATAATGTAGAATAGGTGTACAGAAAATGCATGTGTGTCTGTGTATACAGAATGCTGTACATATATAAACACACATACTATGGCCAAGATTCACAAAGCACTAACGCCGACGTATAGCACATTATGGCAACGTAAGTGCAAATGTGCTCCGGCATATGTGTGCGGCAGACCCACAAACCAACATGTGCCTAAAAACAGGCTACAGCCCACCGACGTAGCTTGCACACACCGGCGTAGCGTGGGCGCACATATGGGCTGGACGCATGCTGCTGCTCCCATTGATTAGCCATTCAAACATGCAAATGAGGGAAATACAGCGATTCACAAACGTGCATGCGCCAGACGCATGCAACGCGAGATGCGCTTACATTGTACATCCGGCATAAAGTTATTCCCCATAGATGAGGTGCAACCCGGCAACAGACATGCAAAGGTCTGCGCCAGGGAACACAAGCCGGCGTATTGTGCGTTGGACGTGTGTCTGATTGGGCGTACGTTAAGTTCAAGGCGTACGTGGTGATCCGGCGTAGCTTAGGCAGTTTAGCCGGTGTGGTTGTGAGCAGGTGCAGGAGGGTGCCCTGCATGCGTCCATGTCACGGCGCATGTGCAGTGTCACGGTCTGGGGTCAGGCTCAGAGGCCAGTAGCTATAGCAGCAGAGCAGGTCACCCTGGCTGATGACACGGGGTCACCTGAGGTGCGGAATCTAAGCGCTAACCGGTGTTCACCAGAGCTCCTGAAGGTGGAGATGGATTTTGCTGCATGTTAGCACCAGGTCGCGGTCCTCAGGATCGCCCCACCAGGAGGTGAGAAAGCCGGGGTATGATAGCAGATAAGCAGGTAAGGATCAAACAGAAGAGTGGTCGGTAAACAAGCCAAAAGGTCGGTAATGAGTATCTGTAGGTTGGGATCAGGCAGAAGCGTAGTCGATAACAAGCCAAGGGTCGATAACGAGCAGTAGCAAATATGGATGGCAGCAGAGAAGACAGGAGCGAGATACAGGCTGGAGATAGCACAATATTCTGGCAAGGAGGAAGTGCAGAGACATGGCTTATATCAGGAAGTTCGTGGGAGGAGCAAGGGGTTCAAGGTTCAAGACAAATTAAGACACAAGGCAGCAAGGTCCAATGGATCAGATGAGTTTGTCCAGCAGAACAGACAGGGAGCTGTCCAGCATCCCAGATAGCTCAGTGAGAAGGCTCACTGCCAGACACAGCTGAGGTCCCAGGTTCAAAACCCGGTCCTGACATGCAGTTTGTGATACGTCGGGCGTAAAACACTGCACCACGCTCGGACCATCATTTGCATGGGGTCACGCCCACTTCCACCTACGTCGGCGTGTGCCTTCAAAACCCACGCCACGCTGGTGCAACGTTGGGAGCACTGGAAACATGTATGGAGAAAAACCGGGATGGTCATACTCCAAAAAAATGGTTCCTTTTAATAAAACTGGTCACAACATGAACATATCACAGCAAAAAATCAGGAGAAAAGCTGACGCGTTTCACACTATCATACAGTGCTTATTCATAGCTATCATACAGTGGTTATTCATAGCTAGCTATGAATAAGCACTGTATGATAGTGTGAAACGCGTCAGTTTTCTCCTGATTTTTTGCTGTGATATGTTCATGTTGTGACCAGTTTTATTAAAAGGAACCATTTTTTTGGAGTGCAGCCGTCCTGTTTTTTCCCCATACATTTTTGCATACCATTGCAGTGCCTGCACCCAGGCGTTTGGACTCCACCTTGCAGTTCCCTGGGACCTCTGAGCTGTAAACTTTCTCTCTTATCTCATGTTGGGAGCACTGGCTTGCTGAATGCAATGTTTGCCTCTCCACGCTACGTCGGCAGGTGGTGTACAGCGTTTTCTCTACGGCAGCATAATGTGCGCCTTGCTCTCTGTGAATCTGGGCCTATATATGCAAACATGTAGTCTCATTTTTATTTTACAAGTTAAAGGGTTGTTCAATATACACTCACTCCTGTCTGTGCCTTGCTCATCTGTTTATCATATCATAGTTGGATTATTTGTTAGAAAATACTATAGGAAGTGAAGACACACCATCTTGCCAGTGGAAAATCTGAGGTCTGTAATGTTAACACAAGAATCATAGGTATAAGAGGCTGCCTTCCGGGTATATTCAAAAACAGACTGTCCTAGAAACAGTATGCTTCTTAGAAGTGGGACGCTAGGTAATAAGGCAGACATGTGAGTCAATAAACAGTACTGTAAGGAATTGGCTCACAAATCCATCCAGATTTAAGGGAGCTATTCATTCCATTTTCTAACTTATGTAGTAGTATAAATAGGCTCAGGTGAAGGAAAAACTTTGAAAGGGATTTAAAAATGAAAATGCTGATTAAAAAATAATAATAATAATACCGGTTAATAAAAAATACACATTAATTTTTATTACTGGATTAGGAGATCACATTAAACATTAAACATTTTCCTGCTACATCTACAATAGTCACTGTTGTAGAACTACATATACAGACACCATTCTGTTACACAGATTATAGTTATTTTGTGTGAAACATTCAGAATCTACAGCACGCAGGTACTGTATGTTACATTAAGTGTTACATTTTTGTAACCTTTCATGTAATGGAGCAGTTAAACAAGGCTGGTATTGGTTCATGTCAGCAACAAATATGTTGATTTTGGTTGGTTTTGGTTGATTTTCTTTTCTCCAGTTTCAATGAATAAACCTGTATATGTGTGTGTTCATAGGTTTGCTCATCTAAATTACTTAAGATTGTCCCTGTGACAATAAACTGTACAGTTTTCTTTCATAGTTACCAGTCCCCAGCACTATTCCCAAGTTTGCACCTGCACCTGCACACCTCAATCTCCACTTATTTTGTAAGGGTTGTCCACCAATGAGAAAAACACCTGATGTCCTATCCCTAAAGAATATGTAAACCCAACATTTTATATTTCTGATACATCCCTGCTGCACCATGTACTTGTATGAAAAAGTAAGGTGCTTTCTTTACATTGCTTCCTTTGTGTGAAATCCCTGGTGTTCCTGCCAGTGACTCTGCTTTCCTATCAAAAACTGACAGTACTAGGCATGAGAGCACAGCTAAGCATGCTCTCCTCCAATGATCAGGCTTGTCCTGACACACCTTTCCTGCACAGCAATTTACTAGGAAGACCTGTGTCTGTTGTTTCTTTAATTCTCTGAACTATTATGCAACTGGGAACAGAGGGACTGATATCACTTAAAAAAGGGGGGAAAGTATTTATACTTTTTTTATGTGTATCCAAATGGTTTGCCTGTCATTTCTATTTTTTTTTTAATTTACAGTTGATTATTATTATAACAAAGGTCATAGTTTGTTACAAATTTATAACAGAAGCATAGGTACATTCAAAACTTAACAGGTAAGTACTAAACATGAGATAAATGTTCCATATAAAGATGAACATGGTTATACATCACAGCGACCATAGTGGAGATATCCATGAACATGTTATACCAATACGGTTTTTTCAATTACATTATAGACTTATTATATGTTGATATTAAGTAGTGGACTATGCTAGATATTCAGGGTTGTAGTATATCCCATGGGGACCATTTTCTTTTAGTAAATATGCATTGTGTCAAAGAGAGTATGATGGATTCGCTCTGAGGCGGCGTACACACGATCGGACATATCCGATGAAAACAGTCCGCGGACCATTTCCATCGGATATGTCCGATCGGGAGTTTGATCCGATGGCGTGTACACACCATCGGATCAAATTCCCCGGCGCCGGACGGCGCGGTGACGTGGCGGTGACGCGGCGGTGACGTTGACGCCGCCGCGTCACCGCCACGTCACCGCACCAGGAAGTAAAACACTTCCGCGCATGCGCCGAATCCATTCGGCAGCGGCGCGGCGGTGGTGGGGGCCGACATGTCTGCTGGTAAGTGTACTAACCAGCAGACATGTCGGGCGGACAGATTCCCACCGGATAGATTTCAAAGCTTGCTTTGAAATCTGTCGGGTGGAGAAATCTGTCCGCTAGCCCATACACACGAGCGGAGATGTCTGCTGAAACGGTCCATCGGACCGTTTTCAGCGGACATATCCCCTCATGTGTACGCCGCCTCAGAGTTTGATTTGTTTTATTCTATTCAAAACCTGGGACCAAGGGACATTTGAGGAGTGCCAGTTAAACGCTATCATCCAGTGGATTGAATTAAAGAGTGTGTGAATCAATCTGACATGTTGAGTGGGTATATTAGGTATAGATGCAAACAATAAACACACCTTAGGATTGAGGAGAATTGTTTTACCTGTGAAATGTTCAATCTTGGCTGCTGCTTGTGACCATATAGGGTTCAGAAATTTGCAGTTCTAGAAGGTATGTAAGATGGTGCCTTGATCTGGACACCCCCTAAAGCAAGTGGGGGATACCGAGGGATAAAATTTGTTTATTTTGGAAGGAGTTAGATACCATCTGGTGTGGATTTTTAATGCCAATTCTCTTGCCGAGGTAGAGCGAGTACATTTATGTAGGTTTTGTATCATAGTAGTCCACTCTTGTGGTGTAAATGAATGGTACAGGTCAATTTTCTACTGTAGCATAGGCTTTGATTTTTCTGAGAGAGAAAATTCATTCAAACAACGGTAAATAGGAGAGGTCAAGCCCTTATCCCTTGGTGAGCATATGCAGATTTGTTCAAATTGAGAATATGGGGTATGTAATGTTAGAGAGAAGAATTATTGGTAGAACTCCTCAATTTGAGTATAATTGAACAATTCTGAGTTTGAGTTTAAATTGTTTGCATAGTTCTGAAAATGGGTGAAATTTCAATTTCAAAGTGGTAAGTTTACATCATTTCTATATCCCAAAAGTACTATTATTTCTAAAGGCTGGAGGGAATCGTGGGTCGCCTATGTATGATGCCAGTGGGGGAGTGGTAGAAATTAAGTCAAATTTGTCTTTGCAACGATGCCATAACTGATATGAGTAGGCCACCACCTTATTTAAGCAAAAGATCTCTCTGGGGTGGATCAACCCGGACCATAATAATCCTTGAAGATGGAATGGTTCAACGGAATGTTCTTCAAAGTGTAACCAGGCAACTTGACTAGCAGGAGCGAACCATTGCGCCAGTTGAGTAAAACTTGCCACTGGGTAATAATACCATAGGTTGGGAAGGCTCAAACCACCATTTGATTGAGATCTATGCATAAGAGAGTAACCAAACCTCTTTTTTTTGTTGAACTATATAAATGTATTGATATCTCTCTGTAGGGTGTCTAGTGTATTTGTAGGGATCTGTATGGGAAGAGTTCTAAAATAAAAGAGTAATTTGAGTACGATCGCCATTTTGACTACCATTATTCAACCTAAAAAGGATATATGATAGGTTGACCATACTTTAAGAAGTGTTTTAATGTTTGTGAATAGTGATGGGTAATTGGTTCGATACAGAGTGTTATTCAGTGGGGTAAGGAGGATGCCCAAATACTTAAAGGAATGTGAGGTCCAGGTGAAGGAGAATCTTTCCTGTAAAGATGTCGACAACAGAGATGGAATATTAATTGGCATTGCAGTACATTTGGATAAATGTACCCCTAGTCCGGAGAGATCACAAAATGTGTCTAATACTTTGAAGGGAAATTAAGGGGTCTGAAAGAAATAGCAACATGTCATCAGCGTAGAGGCTCACTTTGAAGTTCATTAGGCCTTTGGAATACCCCTTGATATTGACATTGTTTCATATGGCACATGCAAGGGGTTCTATAGCAAGGTCAAACAGGAGAGGGAAAAGGGGGCACCCTTGCCTAGTTCCTCTACCCAAAGTGATAAACTCTGAGTTTTCCCCAGGGAGTCTAAGTCTGGCTTGGGGGTTATGGTATAAAGCCCTAAAGCCGTGCATGGATTTGCATGTAAGTTTGCATCTTGTATTATATTTGTGACCAACCTTACTTTATTAGTGATGTGTCTACCCGGAATAAACCCCGTTTGGTTTGGCTGAATTAAAGATGTAATGACCGCCGCCATTCTGTCCGCCAGTAGGCGGCCGAAAATTTTAAGGTCATTATTTATGACTGAAATTGGGCGGTAGTTCTGTGGGGAGGTGTGATCTTTATGGGGCTTGGGTAGTAGACACATGTTGGCTAGAAGCATTTCTTCTGGGAAGTTATTGCCTTGTAAAATATAATTGTATAATTCGGATAAGTGTGGGGCCAGGATATGTGAGAATTTTTTTTATATTAGAGGGTAGAATATCCATCTGGACCTGGGGCTGTGGGAGTTTTTAGGGACTTAATGATCTCAGTGGAGCATTCAGTTTATCAATTTGTTGGGCAGACAAATGAACATAATGACATAGCACAAGTTTGACTTGTATGGTCTCTCGCTACAAAATGCTGTTAATCACTAGCATTAGTCATCTGTAGCACTGGTTAATAAGTAGGTTACCTCTTACTTTCCCTGCCAGGCTGTGTGCTCAGCTAAGGATCTAATGTGGATTTTTGAGAAAACTTTGTGCATTTTTATGATTTTTGTGTGGTGAACCATCCTAAAATCCATAAGGATCCAAGAGGATTTTTTAAAACCTAAAGGTTCTTTTTTATTTTTGCCTGGACCTGAATGACCAGGTGTGAAATATGTAAGAATCCCTCACATTGTGTTTTATACTGTCCATGACTCCTTTGTTTACATGGCAAGGGATTCTCAGCCAGTAAATAAATAGGGTCGGGTGACATCATTGGTTGTTAAGGATGTGGCAAATCCAATAAGGAAGCTGTCATAATAAGCAATGGGAGAAAAGCCCTACTATATAGTAGATGATAAGAAAAAGGAGAGAGTTTGGTCAGCGGGACTTTAAATGAGGCCAATCACCATGCAGAGTAAGCATGTAGGATATACAGTATTGCTTAATTGGGTTCCAACACAAAAAGGGGAGTTAGTTTGGGACTTTGAATGAGATATGTATACCAAAAAGCAGTCTTAGCAAAAAGCATTTTTTTTATGCCTTGTGAGATCATGTACAGCATACTGAATGACAAAAAATTGCATCCACAAAATCGCATAAACATACTACAAATTACATATAAATATTGACACCATGGTACTTGGCATATCGTGGAGTAAAGACAAGTCCTGCACAACATGAACCACTGGATGGGGCTTGATGGTATAATGACAATCTAGAAGTAAGACAGTATAAAAAACATAAAATCATCTGCATGAACATCATGCATCTATGTATGCCCGATGCATTTTCGTTGGGGTATACCAACTCTTCAGGGGCGAATGCAATGGTGATCTATAAAAAGACATAACCATATAGTATAATGTTGTAGTTGAATAATATAAATATTGTATAAGGGACAAGATAGATAACCCTATAAATACTCACATCAACTGTATAGATTTGAACACAGGATCAGAGATGTTGAAATTGTCTGGCATGGGAGCTGAGGTAGAGACACCTGGACAAACAGGGAGCACTGTGGATTCCCCAAAATGTAGATGACAATGGGCCAACACTTCTGTGGATTGAGATCAGTGGTATATAATGAATGTATAATATTATTAAGAAGTGTGAAAAAGACCATGAACCAGGTCAGATGAAAGGAAGAACTGAGCAAGCACCAAGTATGAAAGTGGGTGGGAAAAAAAGGAGGATATAGCCTGGTTGAAATAATGAAGGAACCATGGGGATAAATGAATAAAGTGCTAAAGGTATTGGGTGAAACCTATGGAAATTTACCTTGTTGGATAACATGGAATTTAGGAATCAAAATCATAAGTGAGAGCTTGCATATAAAGGTGTTGCCAGAGAGACACCTAGACACCAGTAGATGATGTTCGGTACCTGCTGGATGGGCTAAAAGTCTGATGTTCTAATGAATGCCTGAATAAGCAAAGTTTGGTCAAAACCTGTGCTCAGACCTAACAGCGAGCACATCCCTACTCAAACCTAAGCTTCTAAAGAACTGGTGGGTTTATAGAAAATCCCACAATATTCTTTGCTGGACCTGACACCAACTGCTATCTGGAGACCCCATGCCAAAGCAGGATGAGCTGATGGGATGTGACATGGGCTAGCTCCATGTATGAGCATGTGGTCTGTACTACTAAAAGAACCAGGTCACAGTGTTAAATACTGAGCCATAGCAACTTCAAGCTAATGTGTGCTTCCCCCATTTTGCCCTGAACCATGATCTGTCCTACAGAATACAATGTGGTTTAAAAGTCTCTTATACAATGTATCAATAAGTCCTAGGTGACTGTCTTTATTTCATCTCCAGTACAATCTTCCCACAACTGCATTTGTACCTTCAAGATTGCTAGAAGTGAAAATCCTTATCCCTAAATATTACATTTCACCCTTTTTCATATTTATGTGAACTATACAATATGCCAATTTCAGAATTACTCCGTTATATTCAAATTGAAAAATTCTACCAAAAATACTTCTCTCTAACATCACCCTTATTCCCAATTTAAACAAATCTGCATCTCCTCACCAAGAGATAAGGGATTGATTTCTCGTATTTACTGCTGTTTAAATGAATTCTCTCTTTTAGAAAAGTCAAAACAAATGCTTCAATGGGAAATTGACTTGGACCAATCTTTTACACCACCAGAATGGACCACTATGATCCAAAACCTACTGAAATGTACTCGCTCATTTTCAACAAGAGAAACAGCCATCAAGTTACACACCAGGTGGTACCTAACCCCATACAAAATAAACACATTTTATCCATCGGTATCTCCCACATGTTTTAGAGGATGTCCAGATCAAGGTATCATCTTGCACACATTCTGGAACTGTATAATTTTTAAACCCATATGGCTGCAAGAAGCTGCAAGAATCGAACATATTATAGGTAAAAAATTCCCCTTGCCCCTAATGCCTCATACACACGTGCAGGATTTCCAACGGGAAAAGTTCCCATCGGAAATCTCGAGGGGAATGTCGAGAACCTACTCGGTCAGTCTCTCCCCCCCAAGGCCGGTTTTCCCCGACAGTAAAAAATGCGATGGAGCTTTGGTCGGGAATCCTGGCCATGTGTATGCTCCATCACAGTTTTTCCCATAGGAAAACTGCCAAAAACCGTCAGGCAAAAGTGCACCGGTTTTCCCGGCAGAAAAAAAAGAGCGCTGGTTCTCTTTTTATGTCTGTGGTTTTTGGTCAGTTTTCCCATCTGAAAAACTGCGAGGAGCATACACACTGCTGGGATCTCCGGCCAAAAGCACCCCTTGCAGTTTTCCCGTCGGGAAAACAGGCTGTGTGTACGAGGCATATTAGACTAATACATACACTGTTTAACTCAATCCACTGGATGATAGCATTTAATTGGAACTCACCAACAGTCCCCTTGGTCCCAGGCATTAAAAAGAATGGATCAAATTAAACTCTCAGAGAGTATCTACCATACACTCTTCAACGCCATGCACATTTTTTTTTAAATGGTCCCCATTGGACATACCACTTCCTTAAATATCACATTGTATAGCCTAATAATGTTTATTATTATAAAATAAATCTGTTTTTTTATAAATTATATAACCTGATATTAAATATACATACCTAAATTGCATCTTTATGGATCTTATATTGTATGTTCTTCTTATATGTACCATTCACCTCATATTAAATACATGTTTGAAATATTGGATGCATCTATGTTTTGGTTACACTTTTGTACTAACTTATGACTTTTTGCATTAATAAAAATTGTTTGAAAACAAAAAAGATTGATGGAAGTGTTTTACTGTGTGGCACACATGCAGTTGTGAGAAGATTGCACTGAAGATAAAATAAAGACACATAGGAATAATTGATACATGTTGTAAGTGACTTTTGATCTACATTGATTGCACTTAATTTATTGTGCACGATTAGTCATCTGTTACACATGAGTGACCCATTGTTATTTATGTATATATGTGATCACTATTGATAACATTATATTGTTTATTCCCATTTTTTTAAACTTTATGATATGTAGTGGGTTGTACTAAGTCATTTGTTTGGATGTAGGGATCATGTATTTGGAAGAGCTCCAAAATAAGCTCATAATGGAAGCAAAATGGCATGAATTGTTCAAGCACAGAACAACAAATGTTCACCTTCAGCAAACTGGCTTCTGAAAATTCAGATTCAGGCAACAGGCAAATACATATACTAACTACTAAGCAATCATACTGCACTCATGTACCAATACAAACTGACTAACCAACTGTATTTTTCATTAATTCAGAGTAGTCAACAAACTAAAATATGATGACCCACTGATTGTTATAGATAACACCGGACAACAACTTGTCATGAATATGCAGTAATGTTTGTCTGTCAGCTTACCTCTCCTCCATGTGTTCAGCATTGATGGATTTCAGTTGCCCTGATACCTTTTTTTCAATTTTGAAATGAACAAGGAAGGTGAAGTTTTTTTGTCCTGGGGAAACCTTTAGCCATTTTCGACACTGACAGCACCTAGATTTTCAAGAAAAGTCCAAAACTGAATGCAGATAAATTAATCCTCAGTGATATGTTGAACTTCATGGTCTTGTTTGCTGTAAGATATTTGTCAACCAGCTGAATATACATTTGTGCTCTGTAGTTGCCAACAAAAAAAATCTTAATAACATCCTTAAATGCTTCCCATGTGATTTTTTTTCTGACCCACTAACAGATTTTTGAACTGCTTGTCATTGATGACGTATTTGATCTGTGGTCCAACAAAAATGTCTTCCTTAATCTTGATATTTATTCTAGGAAACATCTGTGTGTGTGTGTATATATATATATATATATATATATATATATATATTAATTTTAAAAAAAACTTCACCTTCCTTGTTCATTGATTCCACACATTTTTTATCAGTCTAATATTTATGTGAAGTTGAAATTCTGAAGCAAAAACAGTAAGGCGGCGTACACACGGCCAAGGTTCTCGGCAGAAACCAGCGAGAACCTCGCTGGGAGCCGCAATCTGCTGAGAAGCTCGGCCGTGTGTACGGATTCGGCGAGCATCCCGTCGGGAAACCCGTCGAGCCGAAATAGAGAGCAGGTTCTCTATTTGCTCGACGGCCCGTCGGGATGAATGGCTGGTTGCCTTTCCCGACGGGCGGGTCGCCGAATCTGACGGCCGACAGAGAACCTCGACGGGCGGAACGATGTCTTCTGCCCGTCGAGGTTCTCTGCCGTGTGTACGCAGCCTAACATAGAGTGATGGTGGTGGAAAGACTAAGTGGTCCACATAGTCTGCCCCATTTTTATATATGTTTTTTTTTTTTTGTTACCTTATTTGTCGCAAACATGCTTGAATCCACCTACTGTTGACTGACTTAATACTTCTGCTGGAAGTCTATTCCAAGCATCAACTACTTTTTCGATAACAAAATATGTTTTAAGACTAGTTTTAAACGTACCTCCTGCTAGTTTGAGGTCATGTCCCTGTGTTCTTGATCTTGGCTTAATGTTGCCCTCCTGAACCTTATTCAATCATGTCTCCTTTCTCCCTTGTTTCCTCCAGCTTGTACAAGTTAAATTCCTGAAGTCTCTCCTGATATGTTTTATCCTTCAGACCTTTCTTAATTTTTTTTTGTCCTTATCTCTGTACCCATTATATGTATCCTATCAATATCTTTTTGTAAGTGAGGTCTCCAGAACTGGACACAGTGGGGTTGATTTACTAAAATTGGAGGGTACAAACTTTGCTGCAGCTCTGCAAAGAAACCAATTGGCTACCATGCACAGCTTCACCAGACTTCACACTCTTCAGTTTTAGTAAATCAACCCTAGTCTTCTAAATGAGGTCTAACTTAAGATCTATATAGAGGAATTGGGACCTCCTTTCTGCTGGTGGGGTTCTGGTGACACATCCTACAATTCTATTCACTTTTCCCATTGCCTGGCCACACTGTTTTCTCATTTTGTAATAATCTAAAAATAAATACTCACATATCTTTTTCCTCGGTTGTGCTGACCTACACTGTACCCCAATATTGTACTCTATCAGGGGATTATTTTCCCTAGGGGCATTATTTTACATATTTTTTTGTACATATACTGTAGAAACACTGCATTGACCAATTTTACAGCAATACCAAATTGTGTTCAATGTTACAGTCACCTTCAGGAATATCAACACTAATGCACACTTTCTTATATCACCAACAAAAAGAGACACTGAACCTTACCCATCTAACACTTTAAAAAAATATATCTTTGTTTGGCCAAAAAGTGGTTTGTGTGTAACTTACTTTTCCAATATAATGCAACTTTCTTTCATGGCTGTCCAATTTGCATACAGTATGTAATAGCTGTACTTGGTATATCAGAGCTATATTCCTAGCAGTAGAGCCTCTACTTTTAGATCTCTTTAGATATTGCAGTTGTACTTAGCATACTGGATGTGCTTGAACAACAGGTCCATGTTTTCATATCTATGTTTCTTTTATGTGTGCAGCATAGCAAACAGGTATTGCAAACTACAAACATTTTCTATAAAACAGTACACAATAGGTTAAATTACAGGTTGTTTTCATTATGAGCAACACAAAAAATCTATATGATACACCAAAAAGTGTTCAGACAACAAAGTCTTCCTTGTTCAGTGTTACATACTGTACTTCTCATGTTTTCTTTATTTAAGCAAAAGTCAATGTCTAAAATGGTGAACTACTGTACAGTACTGTATTTGCTGGCGTATAAGACTACCTTTTACTGACCAAAAAGCAGCGGTCATCTTATATGCCGGGTCAGCTGCTCGGATGCCTGCTGGATGTGCAGTAATACTAAATGTAACTTTGGCTACATACAGTATATACCGCTTAGCCAATCTCGGTGAACGATGTATTCAAATGACAACCTCTGTCAATCCAAGCAGGCTACTGTATCTAGACTTTGAGAGTCAGAGAGGAAGAAATTTGAATCACCAGAAGCCTCGGAAGGGGGGTCGTCTTATATGGCGAGTACAGGCAAAAAAAACGAAAAAAAATTAAAATTAGGGGGTCGTCTTATACACCCGGTCGCTTTATACACCGGCAGATACGGTATATCCTCATAAGAGCCCATACATCAACTTTTTAGATGCTGTCTCACAGACACTTGATACCACCTGAAACTCAATACTGATAAAACCCTATTATTATCAGTATGGTGTATACAAACACTTTTGTAAAGTAATGTATTACAGGAACACTGCAGATAAATAGCTGCATTTTGTAAACTGTATTTTATCCTACTATAAAAAAAATTATGACAATACCTTTATCCTTCTAGGGTGTAAATCTATTTTACCCCATCTGTCAGTTTCATGCAGCTGTGTTAATTATCAATGACATTTGATTTTTATTTTCATAAGACTATATATGCTGTAGATTTAAGTGTTGTCATAAAGCCAAAAGCAAGGCTCTTTATGGTGTCCTTAAAAGCATATTTTTCAGTTTATTTCTCTCCTTTAAGCCAAAAGACATATGCAATTATTTAGAAATGTCTGACCTTGAACGTTTTCCAGCACATCAATGTATC
The DNA here is from genome assembly GCA_029574335.1 of Rana kukunoris. Classification (NCBI taxonomy): domain Eukaryota; kingdom Metazoa; phylum Chordata; class Amphibia; order Anura; family Ranidae; genus Rana; species Rana kukunoris. The sequence continues at coordinate 91,204 of JAJQKJ010000639.1, forward strand.
TGTGTTACCATGTACTTTTCTGAGCCCTATGTGATTTTCTTCCCACTTGTTTGAAGTTCACTTGAGGAAGTCTTGGCATTCACAAGATTTAGTTCTGATTTTTAGAGCCCAAAGTTAAATCAACAAAGTTTAATCTAAAATTGAATATATTTGACCATAGTGCTATATTTTCCAGGGTGTTTCATGGGTTTTACCATAACATGGCTAGGTTTTGGCTTTCAGGTGCTTTGTCACAGCCAACATTATTGTTAGAAAACAACAGTGGCATCATTATATATATGTTTTATAATTAATTGAAAATCATAAGAGATTTAAAAATGCACTGGTAAGAGAATATACAAATACATTTAACCGCTTGTCTACCAGGGTAATTTTTTAATTGCTCACTTACACTATATTACCAAAAGTATTGGGACACCTGCCCTTACACACACATGAACTGTAATGGCATCATAGTCTTAGTCCATAGGGTTAAATATTGAGTTGGCCCACCCTTTGCAGCAAAAACAGCCGTGACTCTTCTGGGAAGGCTGTCCACAGGGTTTAGGAGTGTGTCTATGGGAATGTTTGACCATTCTTCCAGAACCGCATTTGTGAGGTCAGAAACTGATATGGACGAGAAGGCCTGGATCGCAGTCTCCACTCTAAATTATCCCAAAGGTGTTCTATCAGGTTGAGATAAAGACTCTATGCTGGCCAGTTAAGTTTCTCCACCCCAAACTTGCTCATCCATGTGTTTATGGATCTTGCTCTTTGTATTGGTGCACAGTCATGTTGGAACAGGAAGGGGCCATCCCCAAACTGCTCCCCACAAAGTTGGGAGCATGAAATTGTTCAAAATGTCTTGGTATGCTGATGCCTTAAGAGTTCCTTTCCCTGGAACTAAGGGGCCAAGCCAACCCCTGATAAACAACTCCACACCATAATCCCCCCTTCACTAAATTATTTAGACCAGTGCACAAAGCAAGGCCCACAAAGACTTGGATGAGTGTGTTTGAGGTGGAGGAAGTTAACTGGCCTGGACGTGACTTAAACCCGATAGAACACCTTAGGGATGAATTAAAATGGAGCCTGCGAGCCACATCAGTGCCTGACCTCACAAATGCAATTCTGGAAGAATGGTCAACCATTCCCATAGACACCTTTGCTGTATTTTTTATGGAGATACAATAAATTCGGACTGATTTAAGAGCATGTATGGAGTTGTGGATTGTCCTTTATCTATTCCCATAGACACACTCCTAAACCTTGTGGACAGGATTCCCAGAAGCCCTGCTATGCTATGGGGATGGGTGGGGGCCATCTTGCCCTCACTCGTATCCCAGCCAAGGAGAGCAAAGGACCCGATCGCCTCTGCCGCTACCGACGGCTCCGGTAAGCATCGGAGGTGCGGGAGAGCGGTGGTAGGGGGGCCTCTACCGCCACCTATAATGGTGATCTTGCGGCAAATCCACCATGGAGATCAACGTTATCGTTTACAGGACTGTTCACTGAAAATATTGATATCTCGGTTGTGGCAACAGCTGCTGCCATTACCCAGATATCCATCTTTAAAAAAAGGATGTATATGTACATGAGCGGGTCCTTAAGTGGTTAAGATGCAGGCACATGTTCCATGCTTTCCCCTCTCCCTGCAGGCCATGGCTTCTTTGTAGTCTAAATCATATTTTTTTGGTCCCCATGAGATCAAATACAGGGGCCCAGGAGGCTGTAAAATTGATTATTATTTTTTCTAATTCGGCTTGCTGGAATATCAACTCCTCCCCGCTTGTATATAGTTAATGGCAATAAAGGCTCTCCCATTCCATCTGGTCGGATTGGCAGCACCCAAAGAAGGAGGAGGAACATCAGTTTCTCCCTCTCCTCTGTGACAACTGAGGCCATAAGTTATGAAGATTTCATCACTTCCAGTATCGGTTTTGCATATACCTGGCTGGTACCAGCTAAGAAAGCAGCCAATAAGCCTTGGAGGGTAGAGGAGGGATCAATGGGACTAATAAACACAGATTTCTCCATAAAGAGCATATGTCACTACCCAAGGTATCACAAGGGATGATAAACATCACTTGAAGACAGCTGAATTATTTTTTGAGGTTAGGGCAGGGCCAGGGATGGGCCCAGGGGTGGGGTCATGGGCCCCATCAGGTAGGCTGTAGGGGGCCCCATGATATTTAACAGCGGCCCTGGTCTCTGGTAACGGGGTAGAGGGGGCACAGACTCGTGGCTGGGTTTGTGCAGCACTGTAGCAGGCAGGGAGAGAGGGTGTCCACTTGTATATCAGTGCAGTCATCATTCTCAGTCACACTGTGTGGTGGGGCACTGGGGAGCAGCAGAGAAATAAGAGCACAGCATACTATGCTGGAATTTGTAGTCCCATGGAAATGGGGAAATGCTCACACATACTGGAGAGGGGGGGCTGGTCATATAAAGTAAAAGGCTCTATGCTGTTACAGGGCTGCCAAGGCTGACCTGACCCCTGTCTGGAAATACTTATTGTCTGGCACACAGCTTTAAGGGGGAACTCTGCAGACTCTGGGTTAAAGGGGAATGCTGATGTAAGTGGGATCTCTGGATTCTGTGATAACCAAATACCCCTACATCCCAGTCCGCAGAGATTCCCTTTGTGTCAGAGTCCCCCCCTCCTTACAGTGTATATAAAAATGACGCGAGAGTCCACAGCATTCTTTAGATAAGATTTCCCAATGTGAAGGGGAACTCTGTGGATTTCAATGTAAGGAGGGCTCTCTGGGAACTCTTAGGCCCTGTACACACGATCAGTCCAAACTGATGAAAATGGACTGAAGTTCAGTTTCATCGGTTCACAGACTGATGGTCTTATGTGCGTACACACCATCAGTTCAAAAAACGATCGTGTCAGAACGCGGTGACGTAAAACACAACAACGTGCTGAAAAAAACAAAGTTCAATGCTTCCAAGCATGCGTCGACTTGATTCTGAGCATGCCCGGGTTTTTGAACCGGTGCTTTTGCGTACTAACGATCGGTTTGGACCGATGGTCAGGCGTCCATCAGTCTGATTTTAAATCAAGTTTTAAAACTTTGGACTGAAGGACAAAAGACTGATGGGCCATACACACTGTCGGTTTGGACCGATCAAACTGGACTTCAGTCCGTTTTCATCAGTTTGGACTGATCGTGTGTATGCGGCCTAAGGGGGGAACTGTGATATAAGATGTAACACTATTTACTCTGGTGTAAGGGATAATTAAGGCGCTTAACTTGTAGTTTTGTTAGTTGTTTTCTTGTTAAGGTTATCTGAAAGATGGGTTTTAAATGTTTTGACAGGGGCGCAGTTTCAGTGCTTGCCATAGCCACTATTTCTACTAGATACGCCTCTGCTTATATAACGCCATAATTGTATGCAGCGCTTTATGTTGTACATTCACATCAGTCCCTGCCCTTAAGGAGACTACAATCTAAGGTTGCTAACTCACGTTCATTTACTTTTCCTTTTTTTCCCTTTTGCCTCGACTTCACCCCCATGCTAGTTATCTGAAGCCTGTGAATTCTTCTATTTAAAGGGGGGGGGGGGGGTAAAGGCCTATTCTCAGACCTCTTCCTGTTTTGAATGTTATCATTGGTTGATCAGACATGTGTATTTGTTTGATATGAATTACCTGAAATTTACCAATAAAAATGATTAGAAATGAAAAAGTGCAGCAACAAGAAGAAGAGCAAAATGTCTGCAGAGGACAGCACTGGGGTGAAGGTGAATATTTTTATGAAAGCTGCTTTTTATATTTACAGGTGATGGCCAATTTGATTGTTATTTCTTTGAATCTGGCTTTGGTGTGTAATACCACTGGAGTGAAGATGATGACCATTAGCTTTTTTTTTTATTTATAATAGGGCTGGGGAAATTAAACATTATTTCCTCGATTAATACCTTTTTTTTTTTGTTAAAGTTTAATAAGAAAACATTACTTAGGTCAGTGCTACAGTTTGAATTTAAAACGTATTTGTGTGAACTGTGAAGTTAAGTCATGGATTGTGGGAACTAACTAGTGTCGGGTGATTGTATATAGTGTATACCAAATTTACCACTGACTAATGTAGAGTTGCAATGCAAGGAGATCAGCTAAAAGTAGTTGGATCTATATGTGCGTTATAATTAATAGAAATTAGTAGATTAATCAGTTTTAAAAAAAAATCATTCATCGAACACAAAAATTTTAATCAGTAACAGCCCTAATTTATAACGTGAATCTGTACTAGGTTGTAAACTTTTAAAAGTAGATGACCTGTCTAAAGGCTGCTACAGACACATAACAGTTGTTTGTTAGAATGGGGCTGGGGCTTGTATACATGAATGGCTGAACTCTAATGTCAGCAATGCCAAAGAAAGGCTCTGCTTAAAGCCTACAACCTGCCCTTATCTGTGGCTTCAGGTGTCAGCCGATGGAGCTTGTCACTGTTAAAGGGTTTGTAAAGGTAAAAAATGTTTTCCCTACATAGCTTTCTTTACCTTAGTGCAGTCCTCCTTCACTTACCTCATCCTTCCATTTTGCTTTTAAATGTCCTTATTTCTTCTGAGAATAATGCAAAATCCCCCAAGGAGGGGCTTTATAGGCAACAGTAGTAAGCGTAATGATGCGAAATACAAAATTATATTTTAATATTTAATCGTATAAAAAGATCATACAATGTGATACATAAAAATACAATAACAAAAGGGAGTCGAGACTGATCCACATGAAAACTACAGGGCCCTACACATTTCGGGTAATTCCCTTCTTCGGGGGCCAGGGTCTATGTGGAAACAAGATACATTATATCAAGTTTACAAAAACATATTATAAAATAATTTTTACAGTTACATCAAACACAAAAACAGCGAGTATAGGAAGTGCGATAAACAGGATCATACCAGTCATAGAATATCAACTCCGTAAAATACAACAGGGCATCTCGACCGTGGCAAGGTATTCCTAAGCAAGATGATATGTAGGAATAAGGGACAGGCGTCTCACATCCCAGAAGGAAGCAAACCCTAGACCATAACTGCCGAAGTGTAAAAAATGTGTACAGTCCCTATAGGAAAAAAAGGACAAATTACACAGGGTTGCACAGGAGTAAAGATAAAAAGAAAAAAGTGTATCAATAATTATTATAGTGATAAAGTATAAGGTTTGTACCTATCACAAGGGCGTAAAGTCTAGAATGGCCAGGGGAGGTCAGCAGAGAGCACAGCATTGGGAAGCTAGAATGACTATAAGGGAAATGGTGGTTTTAAATTTAAATTACACAGAAAAGAAAGAGGGGTTCAACTGAACTTGTACAGAGGCATAGAGCCATGAACATACCTCTATTTGATATGTAATGCAAACGCCGCCGCCATAAACCAGGTCAGGCATTCCTGGAGGGCGGCGGCGTTTAAATAGGGGAATGGGACGTGGTTAAGGAGGGGGGTGTGTATGCGGCGGGCGGGGCCTGAGCAGCGCGATCGCGTCATGCGCGCACCGCCCACCAGACCTATACTGCAGCTCAGAGAGGGCGAGAGGGAGCGGAAGATACGAATTGACACAGCCAAGTCGGCGTAGTGACGCAAGAAGCGTCACGGCGCCAGTCACGTGGCCAGTCATAGAGGTAAACAAAGAGAGCGGAGTGGCGCGGCCAGCGTCACGGCTCGATGACGTAAATTAGGAAGCAAGCCAATGACACATGACCAGAAGCAGTCATGTGATAAGGGTGTCAATCGTAAAAAAAGGATACAGGAATAGGGAGGAGTATAGTGACAGTGGGAACTGTCAGCAGAGATTGTATAACATATCAAATACTTGGTAAGTGAGATCCGCATGTCAAAACTGGACATCTAGGGCCAGATTCTCAGCGGCGTTACGACGGAGTATCTCAGATACCCCGTCGTATCGCCGTTTTTTTTTGCCTCGTATCTATGCGCGTGATGCTTAGCATCACTTTTGCATAGATACGCTGCAACATCCGACAAGTGAAAAACCATTACACTTGCAGATCGTAGGTGTAATGACAACTCTGGCCACTAGGTGGCCTTTACGTTGTTTTCTCATTTGCCTATGCAAATGAGGCTAGTACGCCGATTCCCGATCGCTTTTACGCCGCCCCGTCGTCGCGTACGTCGTTTTCGTCCGCGTAAGGTTACCCCAGCTTCTATGTGGAGTAACCTTACGAAGTTCCGTCGGATGCCGTCGGGTGCCGTCGGATGCCATGTTAAGTATGGCGTCGGGTCAGCGTCGGCTTTTTCCGTCGCTTACGTCGTTTTACTAACTCGTTCGCGAATAGGGAGTTGCGTAAATGACGCTCACGTCGTTTTGACGTCGGTTTCAACAACGCTTTTCGACGTGAGCTGGAGCATGCGCACTGGGCTTTTTCCCCGGCCGGCGCATGCGCAGTTCATTCGATGCAGGGGCGCGCTTAATTTAAATACAAGCCGCCCCATTTGAATTGCGTGGGTTTACGCTGGGCGATTTACGCGACACTGGCGAAAACTACAGAGCAAGTGCTTTGACAGTAAAGCACTTGCTCTAGTACGATGCGGCGGCGTAGTGTAAATGGCTTACGCTACGCCGCCAGAATTCTTAGAGAATCTGGCCCCTAATGTATATATTGGACAATACAGTGGTTGTGTTCAAGGGGACCTCCCTGGCTAGTAAAATAAAGATGTTTGGAAAACATCAAAAAGACAGAGTTTTCTGTAGAAAACGGCAGTGGGCCAATGTTGGGGTCCAGAGAAAGCATAAGAGGAGGGGCAGAATTGTGTCCCCCGTTCAAACAAAATCCCTGTGTGGCGCATGATTTGACCCAAGGTTAGAGGGCACAAAGGGCACACCGAGATTGGGTCAAAGAGAAGCCGTCATCTCAAAAGGATGGCGGCCTGGGTGCGCCAAGCTTTCGTAGGGATGGAGACGCCCAATCATCATACAAGCCAGGGGCGAGAGACCCTGGAGGAAATACCAGGGTGACATTACAGATCATGAAACAAGTTGTTAGTGCTAACAAGTACAATGGAGAAGATGCAGATTAGAGCAACAAACGAACAATAAAGACAATAACAAAGACAAAAAGCTATACAACATTTCAAAGGTTACTATAGCAATCACGTCGGTAGTAATAGGGTGATTTAATCCTTTTCACAACCACCAGAGGAAAAGCCCTCTAGAAAAGGCCTAAAGCTGATTTGTTTGTTTAGGCCAGAGAAAGTGGTAGCCTCTAGGTCTGTAATCCACCGGGTTTTGTGTTGTAATAGGATTTTATTCCAATCCCCACCTCTGGGATTGGGGTGAATCCTGTCTAGAATGAGAAATTTGGCCCCGGGAAACTGTCCATTGTGTTGGAACAGAATGTGACGCCCTAACGGCAAATCGGGGTTTGCTGAACGCATGGTATTGATATGTCGAGCGGCACATTTAAAAAAGGGCAGTTTAGTTTTACCTACATAGAACCTGTTACAATGACAAGTGAGTAGATATACTACTCCCGGGGTCTTACAGTTTGCAAAATGTCGTGGTCTGAATGGTCGACCATTGGGTAGCAGAATCTCTGAGTCGGTGTTAATATAACGGCAGATGGAACAGCCACCACGTGTGTAGGTGCCCTTCCTTTTGCAAGGGTCTTTTCTGAAAATGCCTTTAAATTCACTAGTTACCAGTTGGTCCCTGAGAGAAAGGGCCCGCCGATACGTGATGGCAGGCTCCTTCGGGACAAACGGTCCCAGATTAGGATCAAAGGAGAGTAGATGCCAACATTTCTTGAGGATCCCTCTAGTTTGTTGATGTTGGATATGATATTTTGTGATTATTCTTAGAGTATCACTACCTGTAGTGGATTTTTTCTTGTTAGGTTGAGAAAGCAAATTTTGTCTGACATGCGCATTGGCACGTTGGAAAGATTTTTTGAGGCACTTCTTCGAGTAACCTCTTAGTAATAGTCTTTCACTTAGTGCTGCAGCCTCCAATAGGAACACTTCCTGATTGGAGCAATTGTGCTTGAGACGCAAATACTGGCTATACGGTATGGATCTGATCAATATTATAGGATGGGCACTGGTGGCATGTGGGTTTTCTGTAGAGCCCTGTAGATAGGCTACCATCAGGGTTCTTGGATAGGGTGACGTCCAAGAAAGCAATCTGAGTGTCACTTGATGTCATTGTAAATTTTAAGTTAAGGTCATTGTTGTTCATGATGGACATAAAACATTCTAGTTCTTCAGTTGTTCCTTCCCATATCACCAGGACGTCATCTATGTATCGAAACCAAGCAGATACTAGATGGATAAAGAGCTGTACAGCCGTACTGGTAAGGAGAGACTTCTCCCACTCCCCCAGGTACAGGTTGGCATACGATGGGGCACAGGAAGTCCTCATCGCAACCCCCTGCACCTGGAGGAAGTGGGAGCCGTCAAACGAGAAAACACCGTGGTGGAGTATGAATTCCAAGGCCATGATAAGGAATTCGCCGAGCTTGGGATCGGCCCTAAAAATTGGAAAAAGAATGTTTCTAATAGCGGCTAGGCCAAGAGTGTGTGGAATGGAGCTGTAGAGGGCTTCTACATCGATGGCTACTAGGAGGGTCTCCGAAGATATCCGGAGACACTCAAGTTTTTGTAGTAAATGGATGGTATCTTTAATAAAGGATGAAAGAAGTACTACAAAGGGTTTCAGATAAGAATCGACATATATGCTGAGGTTTTCCGTAAGGGCACCATTACCAGACACAATCGGTCGTCCCGATGGATCGGTCATATTCTTGTGAATTTTGGGGAGACAGTAAAAAGTCGGTATTCTTGGATATTTTATACGGAGAAATTCCCATGTATCCTGGTTTATTACACCATGGGAAAATGCTCCGTCTACCAAAGCATAGAACTCAGTTTCAATTTCTTCTGAGAAATCCTCACTCCCTGTTCTTCTATCTGTAACTCCACACAGTAATGCGAGGCTCTCTCCCTGGTGAGAAAACCTCTTGAGGGGGGAGGGGGCAAGCAGGAGGGTCAGGACACTCTCTACTTTGCAGATAGAGAAAGGAGCTGTGTGTTAGTGGGCGTCCTGACACTCCTGCTCGCCCCCTTCCCACTCAAGAGGCTTTTTCCACACCAGGGAGAGAGCCTCGCATTACTGTGTGTAGTTATAGACAGAAGAACAGGAAGTCAGGATTTCTCAGAAGAAATAAGGAAATGGAAGGATGAGATAAGTGAAGGAGGAGTGCACTAGGGTAAAGGAAGCTATTTAGGGAAAAAAAAAATTCCTTTACAATCAATTTAACCACTTAAGGACCGCCTAACACCGATATACGTCGGCAGAATGGCACGGCTGGGCACAGGCACGTACATGTACATTGCCTTTAAGAGCCCAGCCGTGGGTCGTGCGCGACCCGATCCGAAGCTCTGTGTCCCGCGATCGATCACAGGAGCTGAAGAACGGGGAGAGGTGTGTGTAAACAGCCCCGCCCCCCTACAGTTAGAAACACATATGAGGTCACACTTAACCCCTACAGCACCCCCTAGTGGTTAACTCCTAAACTGCAATTGTCATTTTCACAGTAATCAATGCATTTTAATAGCACTTTTTGCCTTTTTGGTCTCAAAAATGTGTCAAAATTGTCCGATGTGTCCGCCATAATGTCACAGTCATGAAAAAAAATTGCTGATCACCACCATTAGTAGTAAAAAAAATATATTATTAAAAATGCCATAAAACTATCCCCTATTTTGTAAACACTTTACATTTTGCGCAAACCAATCGTTAAACGCTTATTGCGATTTTTTTACCAAAAATAGGTAGAAGAATACGTATCGGCCTAAACTGAGGAAAACATTTTATTTTATATATTTTTGGGGGATATTTATTATAGCAAAAAGTAAAAAATATTGAATTTTTTTTAAAATTGTCGTTCTATTTTTGTTTATAGCGCAAAAAATAAGAACAGCAGAGGTGATCAAATACCACCAAAAGAAAGCTCTATTTGTGGGAAAAAAGGACGCCAATTTTGTTTGGGAGCCACGTCGCATGAGCGCGCAATTGTCAGTTAAAGCGACTCAGGCCGAATCGCAAAAAGGGGCAAGGTCCTTAACCTGCATATTGGTCCGGGTCTTAAGTGGTTAAGTGAGATGTTTACTCTTAGACATTTAACCAGGGGAACAAGTTTACTTCATAAAGTGTTGTTGTAGCCATGTAGAGTGGGCTACAATCAAATTTTTTTGTGATGCTGCATTTTTAACACAAATAAGAAGATTTGTGTCGGTCAGAATTTTCAATAATTCATTGCCCTATAGAGATACATAATATTTTGAATGACTTTCTATATGAAAGACACATGCTTTGTAATTTGAAATGACTGATGTCACTGTCCCTTGACTATCATCAAGGCTTTTACAGGTAGGATAAAAAAGAAACTGAAATGTATATTTCCCTCTATTTTCTATATCTTCAATTACTGTGATTTTCACACACATTTATTTGATAAAATAATAACTAAAATCCCCACAGCAATAGACATTGCTGCTCATCACCTGTTAATGATGTATGGTCTGTTTTTCAAAAAGGATTATTCACAACCTTTACTTGGCTATTGGGGACTTCAATGCATAAATGATTTATTAACAGATTGTCAAAGTTAAATAGAACTAGAATGAAGAGTATTTTTTTTTTTGCTACTGTACTGTCATGCATTTTTCTCACCAACACATTGTGAGACAGGGCATTGGGTTAACAAATCCTGCAGGGACCTGAAGTTTGACATGCAGGTCAATAGAAAGTGTTTTAAAAATGCAATAAATGCACCTAAAATGCATATCAATCAATGCAGCAAGTGATAACAAACGTGTTGGGCCCATTCACATTATGCATTATGCTGTTTTAGGGATGTGCTGTCACTGTTTGAATGACAACTGTATGGTCATGCAACACTGTACCCATATGAAATTTGTATAATTTTCTTCACACAAATTGAGCTTTATATGGTCGACCTAAGTGTCCAAGCTCTGCTGTGTCCTGGAAACTTTGGGGAAGTCTGCAAAGGCCTATAGGTGTGCCAGTCACATTACATTGTATTTTGCAAAAAGGCATAGTACATTGTAAAATACTGGGGCCTCTTGTCTGCATGGGTCATTTTACTCATAAGGTGAACTTTTCATCTAAAGGAGATTTTTTTTTTTAGAAAAAAACAGTATGAACATTGCATAGGTTCCAGTACAGTAAATATATCATTGATTATTGTTTAGCCATATATTAAACCATCACACAGTTCCCTTTCAACTATACCATGACTGGGAGAAAATGGAAAATGTTAAAGCATTAATTGCCAAAAGGCGCTCAAATGTGTAATTATGGTAAACTGTTATTACCACGTCAGAAAAATTAGGAGTCAAGTTTGATTTCCAGTTTCGTAACACCACTAAATTAGTTGCGAGTAGTATATGGGTAACAGGGGTTGGTACACAGATGGGTATAAATCTCTCCCAATGTTCAGCAAGGCCAGGGCAGGATTGAGGTTAGCAAAAATCCAAGTGCATTTGGCCAGCAGCTGAAATATTTGTCTCCAGAAGCTTGTGAGATTAGGGCATCCCCAGAGAACATGTACTGTATTAAATTCCCTATGTGTCCACAGTCATGCCAGCACAAGGGGAATAGAGAGGGGAGCTTGCCAGTCTCTTTGGGGTATAGTACCATCTATTGGTAATTTTCAATGTTAATTTGATGTGATTAGTACAGTGAGTTGCTTTAAGAATTAATCTCAGAGCAGTTTGCCATTGAGAAGGTGAGAGAGGAGTATGGAGATCATTCTCCCATAAAGATATGGCCCTAAATTTACTGAAGGTAAGTTTGTCTTGCAGAATGAAATAAGAGAGGGAACCTCTTATATTGTGCTTGGGCTCATATAGAAACTCCAGGCTTTAGAATGGAGGTTAAGCTTAGGAGTGGGGTATTTAGATAATAGGTGGAACATTCTTTGCTGTTCAGGTATACAGTATTTTTGTTCTAATTCCACAAGCGTATAGGGGGAGTCTCCATGAAGGAGATCTGATACTTTGGAAATACCATAGCGATGCAAAGAGGTAGTACAGAGTGAGGGGATCAAAGTCTCAAAGATATTGATTGGGAGTGATGGTTGAATAGGTTCACTGTGTGTTCTGGTTGGGGGGAATTGAGATCACTCCAGGCCAGCATTGATGCTTGCATTGGCAATGATAAGGATGTAAGATCTTGTTCCCACCAGCTGTCACTCAAAGAAGCAAGTAAAGATCTCTATTGGGGGGTAAAGGTCAATTCTATCTCAAACCACAATGGGCCGTCCTTTGATGGGAACCAGTGTTTAATCTGGTCCAAGATAACCACCCAGTAGTAATCCCTAAGGTCTGGAAGTCTGGAAGACCTACTCCACCTTTGGATTTCTGTTTAATCAGACATGAGTATGGACATCTGGCCCTTTTTCCTTTCCATAGAAACGCCCTGATGATACTTGACAGGGATGTAAAGATTTTTTTTTTTGCGATGTGTATGGGTAAAGACCTAAAGATATATACGATTTTGGGGGAGGAGTGTTCAGCTTTAGAGTTGAGCAACTGTAAAGTTCGGGTTCATACCGGACTTTTGGATTTTTTGTACCCGGACCCGAATCAGAACAATTTGCTGTAAGTTCGTGTTCGGGTTCAGTGTTTGGCAATGTAATGGTGCGCTGCAGGTCAGCCAATCATCATTTGTTTTACTCGTGCAACCTATAAGCCATCACAGCCATGCCTACTAATGGCATGGCTATGATTGGCCAGTGCAGCATGTGACCCAGCATGTGACCCAGGCTCTATATAGAGGCACATAGCACAGCTCGTCACGCTGCTGCTGCTGCTCTCAGGGAGAGACTTAGATAGGAGTCAGCTTCAGAAACACCAGCACTGTATATGTTACTGTGAGATACTCTGCAAGATAGTTTAGGGCAAGGTTCCTGCTTGTGCTTGTAGGGAGAGAAATATATAGGAGTCTGTCTTGCTTCAGAAATCTAAGTACGCCAGCACTGTATATGTTACTGTGAAATACTCTGCAAGATAGTTTTCTTCTATTGTGCTATTCCAAAAATATCCATTTAGGGCAAAAAAATAAATAAATGCAGTGTTTCCTCCATATCTGTACGTGTGAGATAAACACTTTAGCTAGTGTTCTTCTATTGTGCTATTCAAAAAACACCCATTCAGGGTAAAAAAAATATTTTGCAGTGTTTCCTCCAGTGTTTGCAGTGTTTTCTTCATATCAGTTGTGTGAGATAAATACTTTAGCTAGTGTTCTTCTATTGTTCTATTCAAAAAACCATTTTGGTGCAAAAACAATTTATTTTTTATTTTTATGTATTTTATGTTATTTTATTTCCCTATCCACATTTGTTTGCAGAGTACTTGCCATGCTCGTACCAAAATGTTGCTGCCATTTGCAGCCCTCTAGCCCTTTCCATTACCTTTTAGAGACATTTTAGTAGTCACAAATTCGGGTCCCCATCGACTTCAATTGGGGTTCGGGTTCGGAGTCAAGTTTGGGTCCCGAACCCGGACTTTTTTTCGAAGTTCGGCCGAATCCGTCGAACCCGAACATCCAGGTGTCTGCTCAACTCTATTCATCTTCAGAGCCGCCAACCTGCTGTATCAGGACAATTTGAATTGTGCCATTTATTTGAGCCCTTTCTCTATCCTAAAAATTGGGGGGGTTGTAATTAGTGGGGGCCATGGATTTTTATGTGGCTGCCCAAATACTGGATCCTCTCAGAGCTCCACGTGAATGAATACTGAGCTTGTAGACTAGTTCTTGTGGCTTCTTTGACACCCAAATGCAGGATCAGAGATTTTGTGGCATTTTGTGGCATTCATCTTGTAGTATGATATGTAACTGAATGCCTTAGGAAGAGAGTGGTCAGGGTTAGTCAAGAGGAGAATAATATCATCAGTAAAATGCTTAATTTTGTGAGTAGAGTCTTGAAATTTGAAACCTGTAATAAGTGGGTTTGAACGTATGGCTTCAGCTAGCGGCTCAATCATTAGATTGGAGATCATCGGGGACAGTGGACATCACTGTCGGGTACCATTGGATATTCCAAAGGGTTTGGACAATAAACCAGAGGCATTAACTTGTGCGGAGGGATTGGAAAATAATGCCATAAAAGCGGACAATATTGGTCTTCTAAAACCAAAGCTTTCCATGGCCATAGACATGTATAGCCAGTGCACCCTATAGAGAGCCTTTTCTGCGTCAATTGATAGAAGCAGATAGGGCGTTCGTGTTTTTTCAGCATGATATATAACATTCAAGATTCCCCTGGTCACGTCCGATGCCTGTCTTCCTGCAACAAAACCCATTTGGTCCTTCTTGATCAGGGAGGGTAAGACAAGCATTAGACATTTAAGCAAGTGTTTTGTATAAATCGTGGTAAAATTAACACCTGAGCCTCCAGCAACTCTGGGAGAAATGAGGAGGGTTGAATCGCTTTAGTGTATACTGCATTGAAGTATGGAGAGAGGATGGAGCTAAATATTTTGTAGTACTCATTTGGCAGACTGGCAGGTCCAAGGGATTTGCCATTAGGTGTAGAGGATTTGATATTTGTAATCTCTGAATCAGATATCAGAGCATTGAGCACCTGAATTTACATATCTGACAGAGTTGGGAGATTTAAGTTGTTAATGAAGTGTTGTATGTCAGTTGAAGAAGGCTGGGGGGTATTAGGGCCATCGCAGAGGTTATATAGTGCACCATAGTAATTGGCAAATTTGTCCGCAATTTCCTGTGGGTTCGTTATCTTGATTTTGAAAGTGGGGTAAATGAGATGCTTTGTTGGATCCTTCATAGGAGTTAAGTTTGCTAAGGTGCTTATCGTATTTTTCTGTGAGGTGGGACCGCAGTTCCCCACGTAATTTAGCAAGGGAAGCAAAGGTAGAGTGGGGGTGCGGATTTATTGCTCATTTCCAGGTTGTATATTTCTGAAAGGAGATTAGTTAGAGTGAGGTTGTATTTTTACTTAGTCCTGGAGCTTTGCTGGATACATATGTCTCATAAAAAGGCTTTATGTGTGGACCATAGGATATAAGGGTCTGAAACAGAGTGTTCATTAAAGGAGAAAATCTCCTGGAGATGCTGAAAGATAAGCTTAGAGGAGACATTATTCTGCAAAATTGTAACATTACAGTGCCATGTAGAAGACCTGTGGGGAGTTTCCTGCTCTTCTATCATCACCGGAATTGTGGCGTGGTCCAACCACGTAATGTCATAGATAGGAGAGGGGGACATTTTCTGAAGAAGCCATCTATCAGACACAAACAAGTCAATGCGACAATAAGTATGATGTCTGGAGGAGAAAAACGTATGATCCCTCTCATTAGCATGTTGGCACCTCCATACATCATAAACCAATCCAGAATCTTCTGCACCCAGAAACTCAACCCCTAGTTCCTCAGTGATGGGTATCGCCCTTTTGTTGGAGAACTGGAGTCCATGTGTGGATCAGCAGTGAAACGAAAGTTTCAAAGGCATAATAAACATGGGTGTGATTTCTTTCGATGACTCTGGTCACAGCTGGAATAAAGGAAGACAGTGGCAGTAAGCTGTTCAGCATACACAGAACTAATTTGATGAGTAGGACAATTGAAATTGTACTGGAGAAACAGAAACTATAGAGAAAAAACAAGTAAAAGAGCATAAAAAATATTCATCAACGCTAGCTGAGGGGACATAGGGAGGAATAATAAACATTCCCTTGTTGGTGATGAGATTTCCCCATGGGGGGGGCAGGGAGAATACTCCATTGCTACAGAGCTTGAAGACCTTCTTCTAGTGCCACTACCTTCACCATCACTCCATTGTCATTAATGAAAGGGTAGCTGGATATTTCCAATAGTGGAATATTTGTGGTTACACAGTGCTTTCGTCACTGTCGCTAGGTTTCTGCGATGTTGGATAGTGTGTAGCATGTATTGAGTTAACTATTATGTCTCTATACCCTGTAAACAGTCATTTCAGCAAAAAAAAATTCCTTGACAACTCCTTTAAGTGTTCGATTCCTGCATCTCCTACATATTAGCACTGATTGCCAAATGGAGCATCAGCATTAGAGTTAACCAGGTATGCTGCAATGCATATGTGCTTAAAGGCACCATGCTTACAGTATGAGATGCAGTGTTAGGCCACGTACACACGATCAAATCTATCTGCTGGAAACGGTCTGCCCACCGTCCCAGCAGACAGATTTGATCGTGTGTACGGGCGAGCAGACGGATTTGGCCAGCCGACAGATTTTAAAGCATGCTTTAAAATCTGTCGGCTTGGAATCCGTCCGCCTGATATGTCTGCTGGTTAGTACGCTAACCAGCAGACATATCTTCTCGCACATGCATCGAATGGATTCGACGCATGGGCGAAAGTAATTTACTTCCTGGTGCGGTGACGTGGCGGCGTCAACGTCACCGCCACGTCACCGCCATGTCAGTGAGCTGTCTGCTGGCAGGGATTTTGGTTTGATCGTGTGTACAGCGATCAAACCAAAACGGCCAGCAGACAAATCTGTTCAAATCGGTCAGTCCGACCGATTTGAACTGATTCATTTGCTCGTGTGTACGGGGCCTAAGAGGTGGGATTAGTTCATCAAACTGCGACTGCTTCTTCACTGTCCAGGCTGTCCAGGAACGAGGATCTGGCCATGATGAATTGCTTAAGTAAAAAATCAGAAAATAAGGTTACCAGATTGGCTATGTTCTCTGGCAGGGCTATGCAATATCTAAAGACTGGATGGACAGAAAACAAATCATGCGACCAGTAAAACAGCTCTAATATATTCACCTCAGCTGTACTTTAACTGGTGTTCTAATTTACAGAGAAATATTTAGGATCAACTCCACTGTAGTGATTCAATTCCACTTTGCTAAATTACTAAACAAACAGCATATTGTGTAGACTGGAAAATTGTCTTTGTTTCAACCAGTTATATGTATTTCTTATTTAGCCTTATTTTACAATAAGTTTTATTGTGCTAAATGGTCAGAAGTGATTTGATTTAAAAGTTCACCTAAGGACTTGGTTGTGCAATTTAATGTTGAATAGTCTACTTAACTGAATTTGAGGTTGTTGTGGTAAGGTGGTAACCCTCTTTCCTAATTAGACAGGACATTTAGCTTTGCGGAGAATTAAGATTCCTAAATTATGTGAAGAAAGTAGATTACAAACTATCTCTGTGGCTTGATGAAAACATTAATTACCTTATATGAAATGGTAAGGGTGATGGCATTCTGAATGAAAAGGCTGTGTGTTTGATGTAAAGTTCATTACAGCTGAGTGAATAAGCATTTAAAAAAATATTGAATAAGTCTAAATGTAAAGGATCACTCTATTTTTTCCACTCAGAAACCTGAATAACAGAGTTCATTCTTTTCAATTTTATTTTAGTTTCTTACCAAACATTCTAATATGGTGGTTTAAAACTGATCTACAGGTTTCATTTCAAGATTAAATAGTCTGTTTTGACCAACCTGGTCCAAATAAACAATTTACTTCACTAACATTTGCAGCGACTGGTAGCACCGTATAAACTGTATGTAGACTTAGCAACATACACTATACAGTGTTGTGTTCCTGCAGCAGGGCAGGAACTTTCTATCCTTCTCCTGGAATAAAATCAAGTCAAGCTGAGCACTGCTCAGCCATTCATGGGACACTTTGTATTCTATGAATAAATACAAAGCTTCCTCTGATTGGCTGAGTCAGACAGATAGGCGGATGATGTCGCAATTTCTGACTCATCCAATCTGAGGAAGCTTTGTGTTCATTCATACCTGTAGAATACAAAACCTCCTGTGAATGACTTTGCAGCACTCACCCTGACTAATTTTTGTTCTGAGAGAGTGACAGTAAGTTCTCATTCCACTGCCAGAACACAGCGCTGTACACTGAATGGTTTCTGAGGCTACAACAGTTTATACACCATTCACATCATCTGCAACTGTTAGTAAAGTAAACATTTTTTTTGGACTGGCTTGGTCCAAACAAACTATTTAAAGTTAAATTAAGTTACAAAGGTGTCTATGAAGGTTATATAACTGTACCATTATGTGTGTTACAGTACAAACTGTATTCTTTGTGTTATTTTCATGTATAACCTGATTTAAAAGTTAAAACTTACACTAGCAATCTTTTGTTGGGCACTCTGAATAATTATGTTGAAGTTCTATCTTGCAATGTTTGTTGGAGGGAAAACTGATAGCTAGGTGCCCCAGAAAATGTTACAGGAGCCTTTGGAGAAAGTGTAAAAAAGACTAAGCACCCCTTGCATAGAATATAAGGGAAGGAAACATTATTGTTCCCTTTGTATTATGTGCCCTTTGCTTTCCATTTCTTTCACAGGCTGTATTGCAGTTTTGACACCACTGGACAGTGTCCCAATAGCTTAGTCATGGTAGATGGGGGTCAGCCTTTACCAACTCTAGCTCCATCAGGTCGGTCAGTTCTTGGAACTTGATAATCCTTGTTGGCTATTTTTTTAAAGGTTTGATGTTTTTTTTTAAATAAAGCACTTTCTAGAGCTTCAGAGCTACCATAAGTATGCTCAAGCCTTGCCCATGAAACAGCAAGACCAGTGTCTAGGTAGTCCTCACATATTGCTCTCAGTCCCTCTTAACATGATGATCTGCAAAGTCAGAATAAGTCCCCATAACCAGCAAACAATTGCGCTTTGGCAGTAAGGTTAAGAAAACAGCAAA